>JAJTUP010000129.1:0-127670 GCA_021399435.1 Diaporthe sp. PMI_573
TCCAGATCAGACTTGTGGGAAGCCCACCGACGGGATCATGACTATGAACCTGGATCTGCTTGCATCCGCAATATTCCTATCAGCGTTCCACTGCTCACGTTTCACCTCGAAACCCTCACCAGTGATAGGTGCTCACAATCTCTTTTTTAAGGGACAGAATGTCGTTGATACTATTTGTTAGCATGGTCATTGAACTTAGAGCCACTTCAGCGGAGAACATACATAATGATAATGAAGTTGCACTCGTTGATGATCCCTTCCATTTGCGATAAGTCCTGGAAGGCTTTTGTATTGTGTAATGTTGATGTTGGTCAAATTAAGGAAGAGTGCGAAAATTCGTACTCCGGTCACGCCGTAACGAATGCTCATATAGTCGTTGTAGTTGGGAATGCGACCGGCTAGACGCTCGACTTGTTCGAGCCGGTTATGGTCGACGGAGTGCTTGATATTGGCGTACATGCGGCGCCGTCGCTATGGAGGTTGAAATGATCAGATTTACAATTCTGCAGACACCTGTGTGAAGAAATCCCACCGTCGCTAAAATCCTTGCAGAACCTGTCTAATAATACGTAGCCTGTATTTTCCCACCTAAGTTCGGGCGAATTTCAGAAGCTTACATAATAGATTTGTTGCACCTGGATCTACGCTATGCCGTGAACGGTTTCTTAGAAACAAGTGTGGCAGTATATGTAACGGCCAGTAATATCCAGCATGGAAGCTGTTGTATTGGCACTACGTACGAAGATTCTAAGCTTGAGGAGGGGAGAAGAAAGAAAAGAAACTCGCGATGTGCGACGCGTTGGAGAAGTTTAATAACCGTGGTCCGTGCCTGTCGCAGGGGCCAGCCCCCCTGCCAGCACCTTGTGGTGGTGTCAGCCCGTCTAGTGGTGACAACCGCCACACCAGGAGACCGGGAGTTGCAGACACAGTTGAAACGCGTGACAATGAACATTCACTCAGTACATACGGGTTACATAGTCTACTTTTCCATAAGCCATAGAATCTTATGATTTGCTTTCTCTCCTTGATCTTCTCATACCGAGTCGTTGACTATCCGGATAGGCTATATTTGGTTAGCGAAGCAGCATAAAATGAGCTTCCTCGTAGTAGAGTAGCATACTTTTCATTCATGGTAAAATACACACACACACACACACACACACAATTTATTCCGCCCGCGGGCTTAACCCGAAAGGGCAACTATTAACAATTTGACCATACATTTCCCAAGATATAGTTTTAATACACACACACACACACACAATTTATTCCGCCCGGCGGGCTTAACCCGAAAGGGCAACTATTAACAATTTGACCATACGTTTCCCAAGATATGCCTTGATCTCCTTAAATAGTTTTAATACACACACACACACACACAATTTATTCCGCCCGGCGGGCTTAACCCGAAAGGGCAACTATTAACAATTTGACCATACATTAGTTTTA
Source organism: Diaporthe sp. PMI_573 (assembly GCA_021399435.1). Classification (NCBI taxonomy): domain Eukaryota; kingdom Fungi; phylum Ascomycota; class Sordariomycetes; order Diaporthales; family Diaporthaceae; genus Diaporthe; species Diaporthe sp. PMI_573. The sequence goes on from JAJTUP010000129.1 coordinate 1,450, forward strand.
ATACACTAAAGGGCGAAATGGGTGTCGCCAAAATCTTTAGTTAACATTTTTAGTAGTGGTGGTGTGGGTCTGTGGCTTGCGTGGCTTGGCAGGTTGCGCTTGTAGTGACGGGGTACTCGTGAAGAAACCGCTAACAGAGACAGAACTAGCCTACTGACAATCGGTTAGGGACCCAGTCTTCAAAAAAAAAACTTTTTGGCTCCTGTCTTTGCTCCCCATGCTTGATTCTATAGTTCTCCTATTTTATCTATGTCATTGATTGATGATACTGTATATAGTAATGCTTGCTTCCACGACTTATGCTATGGTATTGTGCTGATATCGATGACATCTATCCTTGTGGCAGTGGCCATACCGCTCTTCTCCATTTGTTCGGTTCTCTATGAATCTCCGGCTACTGTTCAGCACTGCAAGGATTTTATACTGTGATTATTGGCTAAGTAAACTTTAAGACCCCCTCGTGCAACAGTTCTGGAACATTCCATAAGTTATATGTTCAATATTGCTAATCTACTTTACTCAAGTTTCGATCTCACTCGATAGACTCCAATGATGCTGATGTCTGACCTCAGAGACCCAAACAACTCAACCAACTCAACGGACGACCTATATTGAGTGAATTGGCTTAGTAATCGCCGACCTCTCGTTGAGTTGATCAACTGAACGCTTTCGTTGAATGGATTGACGTTGAGTTGGTGTGAGGGAACGATCATGTGACTTTCATACTTTATGAATAGTCTCACTTTATGAATATTGTTTAAATAGCTTAAGTCGAAGTTTTCCTTAGGCGTCTCTTTCTTTACTCGTAAACAATCATTTTACCCAAGTCACACTCGACCTCGTTCGTGCTCTTGTCCAGCTGTTAAAGGAGATGTGGACAAGACCCTGGCGGCTTTCTAGGTAGGTGGCGATGGTGGCAGAATGTTTCTCGAACTTGGAGATGATCTTGCTGCGAATAGCGTCGCCAGATAGGTGTGCGTTTTATATGGCCACAGCTGGATTTAGGTATTCAAAGATCTGGCGCAACATGGGGTTCTCCGCCTCGGTAAATGGCTTATTGCCCGATACAATATAATGTACAAGGAGTTGCCTGAACTTGCTTCTGTTAAAGGACTTGATAAACATGTTGGCGATTGCCTGGTTACGTGGCTGGGAGACGTCTAATTTGAAGACGTCTGCAATTGATCTCTGTGTAGGCCGTGGTGGTTGGCTAGATCTATGCTTCTCCATTACCCCCTTGGGCTGGCTGGCAGGTGCGGTGATCTGGTGGGCTTTGTAGAGGTGGTCCATCATATTTACTGTGCCTTTTTCCTTGTACGCAGCTGGCTTGTGGCTTCTCATTTACACACAGAGTTTGCAAAGCCAGTGGCGGTCTCTGCCATCTTTCTCGATGTCATAATCGCGTGTGCGCTCGCTGTGGGTCCAGCCAGCCCAGCGAGCTGTTTCAAAGAGACCATCCAAGGCCTGGACGTCGTCAGGAGGAGGAGGAACGAGGGGATGATCGACAGGAAAATTAACGGGAGATACGTTGTCATCCATAATATAGGCCTGTAGGCATTGCTTGGTGTCACAGAACGAGGGAGATCAAAGGGTCTGGCAGGCATCACGCGTACATCACGCGTGTATGTCGCGCCAAGCCTCTATCGTGGTTGTATTGACCGGCTATATTTGAGCCTATATGGCTGACTCAGGGGACCAAGGGCTCAAAAAGCATAAAAAATGGGTCGACGGCAACGAAGGCAACGTAAAGGCAATATTGCCTATCTGAGATTGCGTTGCGTTGCGTTGCCTTAGTAATCGCGATTCCCCCATTGCGTTGCGTTGCGGCAATATATTGCTAAACTATTTTTAGTCTTTGTAAGCCCCTTGATCTGACCTTTTTGTGCATCGTGGCAGAAAGGGCTGCGTAGGATTGCTGGTGCTGTGCAGGAGGGACTGCCCACATCCACGGCGCCGACGAGGACGCCACCATGGACACGAACCACAGCGCGACCTCTGCGGCGTCTTCCTTGGCGTTGTTGAGGTTCTTGCCGTTGTACCAGAACCTGGCCTGATGGATCGTGCCGTTGACGGTCACGCGGCTCGACCAGGCTGTACAACCACCTATCAATTTCAATTGATTCTTCTGCCCTGGGTGGGTGCTAGGGTTGGCTAAAGTTGGTGGAGTTGGTAAAACTGTCCGGGCATGTGATATGTCCGGCTGACTGGTAAACCACGTTAGTGTACTTATGCTAATGTCTTATGCCCTGTTATAGCAAGCGAGCCTTCTATGTACGTTACCTCATAGTGTATCTGCCGTACATAATAACGTACTATATTATCTAGACCCTTCATTCTAAAAAGAGTTACAAAGTACGGCGGACTTAATTAGTGTAAAATATGGTTTTCTTTACAGTTCTTTCTATGTTTTAAAGGTTGGTTCGACATTAGAAAACTAAAATTAACAATCAATCTTATGTACTGTCTGTACATATGTACATAGTACTTGTGACAATTTGTATTCTTCAATTCTCTCCTAAGCTTGAATACAGTACAGTAACAATTATGTGCAGTACGCTACTAGGTATTCCCAAGTATTTCAGGAAAGTATCGTATTTGTTATGTATTAAAAATACCACAAATCCAAATAATATCGAATACTTAATAATGCGGTAATCTTACAAAGGCCTTTACATAGGAGAAGAACCTTACAGTAAATAGCTCGCCGAGCAATAGCAAAGATTCATGGTTGGATTAGGGATGCAGAAGCATTATCGGTGGTATTTTTACGGTCATTATGCTAGAGCCCTTCGGTGTCACAAAAGGTTACACACACACACACACACACAATTTAACGTGCCCGGCCCGGATCTCGGCCCACCCCCGATCTGGGCCCCCCTTCCGTCACGCACGCCGCCTTCGCCTTGACGACGACGTCGCCGCCACCACGATAGTTGACGCCGTTTCTGATGGTGTTTCTGACTCGTCTGACCCGTCGCTATCGTCTGGCACCACGCCGGCTTCAATTTGAGTCCTCCGTACCTCCTCAATGCCGGCGAAAAGCTCATTGGGGTCAAGTTGAACCTTCTTCCTCCGGACCACCCTGCTGACTTCAATCTGGCGTTCCAGCTGCTGGGCTTTTTGTGAGGACATCGTCAGATCAACGTCTTTCTGGTCCCAGCTCTTGAGAATCTTCCTGAAGAGGAGTCGTTGTGTGGGGCTCGATTGCTTCTGACGGGTGTACCGGGCCACCATGCCACGCAGCTCCTGGGACCGCTTAGGGGTTGCAAAAACGGTCCCTCGAGGCAGACAAAAGCACTTATCGGTGCAAAAATGGCCGCTGAAGCCATCGCCGGCGCCTAATTCTAGTGATCTTGCTTCCTTTACGCGGTTGTCTTCGATAAAGTGGCTTCCGAGTGCCCTATGCTTAGACAACGGCCAGAGACCCGTCGCCTGCCACCCCGAACGGATATTTGACTCCGTAAGTGCCTCTATTCGGGCCTTGTGATAGCAATAAAGAAACCGTTTCTTTGCCACAACTGACGATGAGTTGTGTCCTCCTTGTCGGCCGAGATGCTTCTTGAAGGCAGCCTTCAGAGGGCCGAAGACCGCCACATCTAGCGGTTGAAGCATATGTGAGGTATGGGCCGGCAAAAAGACAATATATACGTGATTTGAGAAGCACTCCCACATAAAATCAACCGTTGTATGTGTGTGGTGCCCATCTATCACGAGTAGGCGCCATTCAGATGGGTCCTCCGGCGCCGTCAGGGGAAGGAAGACCCTCTGCAGCCAGTGGATGGCGATAGGTTCCTCCATCCACCCCTTTTTCGTCGCCGTAAACTGCCAGCCGTCATGATCTTCAAGGGCAATAGGAAACCACTGCTGCTGAACGCTTAGCCCTTTGAAAATAATCAGAGGAATCAGGGACCTGCCCGTGGCAGAGATACACTCAAGGAAGGAGGTCCACGCTCGTGAATTAAAGTCCTTCTGAAGAAGCTCGCTTCCGTCAGAATAGCCAATCGTCAAAGCTTTCTCAGACTTGCCCTCCATTAGCCCTCCCTCGTCGGCGTTCCAACGGTTGGCCGGCTTAATCGCCTTGACAATAGGCAGCTGCATAAAGTCAAACCACGACCCAACGTTTTGCTTGGTGGCTGCCCTTAGCCGTTTTGCTTCAACCCTCTGATACTTACGGCTTCGGAGAATAGGGTGACGAAGAAGGAAGGCCCTGAGCCACTTCTTTCCGAGCGGAGGGACCTCCTTCCCTGAGGAGCCCAGACGGGCCGCCAGAGCCCTGGTTTCCCAGCGAGTTAACGCATGGCCAAGGCTGCTTTGGTTGACCAAAAACATCGCCAATTGGTCCTCTTGGTGGTCAGAAAGAACCCTCTGAGGGTCGGCGGCGACCTTATGGCTTTGTCTGCCGGCGAGACGATTTTGAAGTGTTGAGCGTGGAATATGCCAGGTCCTGGAAGCCTGCTTAACAGACATCCCATCCCTGACCGCCACGATGGCGTCATGTACATCAATTTCGGCGTAGGGCTTCATGACAACAAGGATAATGTTTGGAAGAAGTTTGGTGATCAGAAAAAAAGTCCTCGTGGAGAAAACGTTGAGTTTATGTAGGGTGGGTACAGACGCGTGCACGCGTGAACGCGGGTGTGGGGGGGCCCAGATCGGGGGTGGGCCGAGATCCGGGCCGGGCACGTTATTCCGCCCGGCGGGCTTAACCCGAAAGGGCAACTATGGCTTGAAAATAAATAATATGATGCCACAGTAAATTACCTCTAAAAATGAACATTTACATGCAACAAAGTTTCCTGCGTGCCACAAGTCCCTGTACTCAATCCAACAGCCATGATGTAACCTTTCAAAAAACAGGACTTCTGTCGAGTATTTGAATATACAGTACCGAAGCCTCAAATTCCACTGCTTTGGCATTCAAATTATTCGAGCAAGCAGCTCTCCTACCTCATGTGAGCCCTTTGCAATGCCCAAGGAGGACTTTCATTTGTTGGCTTCTCAGAACTGTCCATCAAGGTAAGTGAGCATCAAAACCCACGCCACGAATAGCATACCCTCGCAATATTTACTAATATTTTCTATGGCTTGAATGCACGGAGACTTTCCTTCAGGCATAATCAACGAATTTTATGAACCAGTTTGGGGATCGGAGTGTATCAGAAAGATGGTTAAGCGACATGAGGACTAGCATTTTTCTCAGTGTTCGTGCTGAGCACGGCGAAGCATCCGAAAACGACTCTATGTTGCTTAACCGGCATGGGAGCCAGGCACCTTCGTCTTCCTCAACTGACCAGGCGCAATCAACTTTCAAAACCCTAGATCAGGATCCCCTACGGTCTAAGACTAGTGAGGTGCTGTGGGCATCGGAGCCGACGGTGACAATACAAATTATCAACGTTCTGTGGGCCCCTTGACGCCTGTACCGGAAGATGGGGATTTAGATGCCTTTGAGAGTTATAGAAATAGTTTTTATTATCTAATACTGAGCCAGCTACTCCTGGCTCATTATTAGTGGCATTTTGATCAATTATGAATAGCCTGGGGTCTAGGTCGCCGCTATTTAAATGATACACTTTCAAAGAATGTTCTGTCCTGGAGACAGGCTATGGATTTATCCTCGCATGATGCTCTGGAGACTGAGGTCTGGTTCGCGGCGACCCTGCACTACTGATCGTACGTACTTCTGTTGCAATTCTGAAACTGGAACTGCATTTTTTGAAAATCTCTCTGATTTTATGTGACTTCATTCCAGCCCGAGAGAGCTATGGAAACGGAATATACGGCCATGAAACATACAGCCACGGAACATGCAGCCACGCAATCTACGGCCACGAAATATACAGCCACGCAATCTACGGCTACGAAACATACAGCCACGAAGCGTACCTTCACGGAATATACAGCCACGAAACGTAAAGCCACGAAAGTGACTGGATTAGATTGCTCGTTCAATTCTATAACTATCCACAGTATCACTCAAGATTGTCAACTAGCGGGGTGATCAGCCCGGCCTTTCTAACCGGGTGATCAGCCCGGCGAGAAAGCATGCAATGCATATAGAGGACGAGAGGCCGATACGGTGCCAAAACCGTGACATCTACCACCAACGCCACCAGATGCTCTAACCAAAATCGCAGCCCCCAACCATCCACCACCAACCAACCCCAGCTCTCAAGACAAGAAAATTATCTGTTTTTGTGACCTCGAATTGATCAGTGGTTGAAGCTGTGTTAGGAAGTACCCTATGCCATGTTCCGGGCTTAGCTAGCCCGGAAGATGGTCCCGCACTATGTTCCCGGTCTGGCTAACCGGGAGGATGGCATAGGGTACTTCCTAACACAGCTTCAACCACTGATCAATTCGAGGTCACAAAAACAGATAATTTTCTTGTCTTTTCTCTTTTTCCTCTCCGCCGCCCTCTCGAAACTTGCCCCGTTTGTCTCTTACTCCGTCTAATCATGTCGAATTTTCTCGAGGAATTGTTCCTTCTCCTTGGTAATCTCATTTTCTGGAGTGCGCCGAACAAATTGGTACATGGTTCTACGACCATGTTCTCGGCTTCCACTATGTCGTCGACATCCTCCTGTTCTTTCTCGATCTTGCATTGCAGGTGCTTGTCTCCTTGCTTGCAGCAGCTTCAGATTTGTAACGCCCACTTCCGATTGGCATGCATATGCCATCGCCTCATCGTCACATATGTCAGCCTCGCCCAGCAAGTCAATAGTGTCCCCAATGCTAGCAATTCCGTTGGTTCTCTAGCCTTGTATTGCCGCTCTTCTCGGTATTACTGTCGTCATCGGTCATCATAGTATAGAGGGACAGGGACGGGATTATGGCAGGGAGGGATTCAGACATAACAGGCGAGATGGACTCGCTCCAGTCGGCGGGCGTTGTATTCCGGTCCCTTCGTTCGCTACAGCGAGAGACTAGTCAACCGGGATCGAGGTGCGTGTGTGTAAAGGCGATTGTGGTTTTGCAACGAATCCCACGGGTTTTTGGTAAAGAATTCTGGTTGTTATAGTTGTCGGAAGCGCCTGCCCCCAACTCTCCCCCTGCATATTTCCACCTGTCCGCCCACCAAGATACCGGACTCTCCCTGACCCAAATCCCACCGCCAAGCAAACAGTCAATCCACCACCAACTCCAGCTCTCTACCCTGCGCCATCCTCCCGGTTGGCCAGACCGGGAACATAGTGCTGGACCATCCTCCGGGCTGGCTAAGCCCGGAACATGGCGCAGGGTAGCGGGAGGAACAGGGAGGGGCGCGGGTTTAGGTTCAGACCTGAGTCGGCGTTGCATTCCAGTCTCCCCTTTTTTTTTTGGGGGGGGGGGTTGGTTTGTTCTTCTTGTTGTTGTAATTCAGGAGGCGGTGTGCCAGCAAGAAATTTGATTGCCATCTGGATCCAAACCAGCAGAAAGAATTATGTACATCAGCTTCCTGAGTGCCATTACACACTGCTGAACATAATATCCGGATTCATTGTCCTTCAAAATCTATCGAATGTTTGAGAGGCAGCTGGTAGGCTGTTTTGAATCTTTCTTGCGCTGCTTCGGCGTCTTTTTAACCTTGTCTGCTGGCGCCTCGTTATCGGTGTCACCTCTGGGGGCTCGGTGAGTGTCAGTAGTGCTAGTGCCAGCCTCTGGTGGCGGCGTAGCCAACTGCGCGGTCTTGAGAGGTTTCACAGCTTTCGAGCTGCTGCGGGTCTGCCTTCCTTGCATCTTTACTGCATTTGAGGAAGATGTTGTCGCCATCTTCGGATTGGATGTTTTTGTAGAAATGACTTCTTCTGGTGAATGAATTGTGACGCAGGAATAATATGAATAAAAATGTTTCGAGAGTCTGTTTTCCTTCTTTTTTTCTGGCGACGGCGGCGGGATTGACTTATATTTATACTTGGTCTGCATCACAGTATAAAGCATTCATGGACAAATTAAACTTGCATTAAGACTAAGGAAAACGAGAAACCTCGTTTTGAATCTTTAATAGTAAATTTTAGAATATTAAGTCCCAAATAGAGTAATCATAAACTTTAAAAGCCAAAATATATGATTTTAAAGTCAAGAAACAGAAATACTAGTTGTTGGAAGGCAGCACTTCGGGCCCGTCGGAGGCCCGGTGGAGGGCGCCGTAGCTGTCACGCCAAATCTGGGACCTTACGGTACGTACCCAGATTTACACGTGATCACGCTCCGTCTACTTAAGACGAGCATCCATCGCATCTATAGCTTAGAGAGACTCAATCTCATCCATATCTACAATACTCACACCAAAGGCCATATCAAACATGTGACCAGTGAGCCGTGGTGATTCCGTGGAGCTCCCTCTACATCAGTCTCCTGTAGAGCACGACAGTAGCATCGGCGAAAGGCACCGCAGCACAGCTCAGGCCCATACGGCGCCCAGGTCAGGGCTGAGCCTCGCTCAGGCCAGCGTGCATCGGGGAAGTTGTGGGCTTTATGTATTATATATTCGGCATTGTACTAAGTTCCTAAACTTAGATAATGGAAAGGATGGCTACGCCGCTTTCCAAAGACCGAGGAATGGTGAGCAAAAGGCCGGGTGTTAGTTTAACCCAGCAGAAAAGATCAAACTCTCAAACAAACAGAACCTTGGACGCAACTACCTTTGATACATCCTGACGACGTCGAGGAGTGATCTCGCCGCCGCAATAATGTAAACAATGTTGGTCACGGTGACTGCACCGCTCATGCGTCTTGAAATGATCTTCCGGTCTCTTATTGAGGATTCACTTGATTCAGGAACCAACTTTAATATCAACACCGAACTTGCCTCGAACGATCCGCCCGTCGTCATCGTTACGACCTCCAGGCAGTGCCACCAGAGGCCGCCCATTCCCTACTTACTGTGATTATTATACGTCAGGCGAAGGACTCCCCTGCTGCCTGGGTCTGTCTGAACTATTGCTACATGGAAGGTATCTTGCTGTACCCAGGACAGAAGTATATAAACTGGAGCTCTTGCTGCCAAACATTGCCCCTTTTTCTTCAAGTCCGTCCCACATCCACAAGCAAGTACGACATCTCCTGTCACCAATAAAGACCAATAAAGAAAGCTTCTTTCTAAGTCTGCTTTGCCCAACTGCATCTGTATCAACAGTCCCTCTCGACCTTTGACTTCCTTTCCACTTGTCCTCGTCAATCGATATAACTATCGCAATGCCTGCCCCTGCTCCTTTTGTCAACCACTACGCTACGCTCAGCCTTTTTAGCCTAACTGACGACTTGAGCCGAATCAAGCGAGCGTGGCAGAGAGCCTGCCTTGCTCACCATCCAGACCACGGCGGCAGTGACGAGAGGCAAGCAAAAGTCAACACAGCGTGGGAGATCCTCAGCGACACAAGCAAGCGCGAGCGGTTCAACGAAGAATACCGTCGCCATTTCTCCATCCATTCAACCCCATTTGGACAGCGCGAGTCGCGTCCTTACGCCCAGTCAAGGGGTGATAGCCCACACGCCCCAATCAATATAAATCTGTCTAACGGCATTCCAGATTTTACCCAATGCTATAGTTCAGCCAAGAATCCGGGCCCTAACGCTCCTTCCGGCAGAAGCACGCATCTGCGTCCTTCAACCTACGGCAATCCTTTCGGTGCTCCTAAGTTTGAGGCACCCATCCCTAACGAGGAGAGACTGAAGGAGAAGTTTTTCGCTGCGTGGAGCAAGGTCCTCAAGGAGGAGGGCATGTCGCTGACCGAGCGCGCCGCCGTTCGGACAGCCTTGAAAGGGGGCGACTCAGGCCCCGGTCAGATAATCAACCGCACGATCAGCACGCTGAAGGACTGCCGTCGCAAGGATAAGGAGTGATTCATCTAGGGCTTCCAATAGCTGGTTTTTTTGTGATGACATCGTCAAAGCAACGTCTTTCTGGTCATACCCCTTGAGAATCTTCCTAAGTAGTAGTCGTTGTGTGGGGCTTGAGTGTTTGAGATGGGCGTAACGGGCCACCAAACCTCTCATCTCTTGAGATCTCGTAGGTATCGCAAAAATGAGCTCTGACGATTTAAAAAAGACTGGCGTGTGCTAAATTGACCGCTGAAGCTATTCTCATCACCAGATTGTCGTGATTTCGCCTAGTTCTAGTGGTTTTCGAGGATATGGGTGCTTCCCAGTGCTCTAACCCGTGACACTGGCCAGAGACCCGCTGCCCTCCACCCAGAACGTATATTTTTCTCCGTAATTGCTTCTTCCCGTGCCCTGTGATAGCAGTAAAGAAATCGTTTCTTAATATACTGATTATATGTATCTTCAAACATTATATCTATACTTTCAGGTCTAATTTATACAATTGCATCGCAACAACTCCCTGCCAACGTGTGGGTCAGTCTGGACAGGGGTCAGAGGAGCAGATAAGGCAAATTAAGGAAAAGAGGAAGAAAATTAAAACAGATATTCGCTATCCTATAATGTCCATGATGTCTCTTCGTGGATAGGTGTGGGTTTGAGGGCAGTCCAAGAGGCCACACGCCCGGCCCGGCTGTGGCCAATCAGAAGGGCCGGTCTGGCTTAGTCAGCAGAAGGGCTGGCTACTACACCAAGCGCCTCGGCGCCCACGATGGCGATAGCTTCCCTTCTTCCTTCCGCAGCAAGAAAACCAGACCCGTACCCAGACGTACGGTTTCTTGCCCCACGCCTATTTGCACGTGCAAAGACCCCCTGACCTACGCCGTCAGGGCCGTACCAACAATAGGGAAATTCTAGAATATGTTAACAAATAAGTCTGCTGCGACGTACTTCCTAACTACCCACCCCGACGCATTGGCTCGCGCCACGGCCGAGGTGCGCGAATCTTTTGCCAGCGACGATGACATTAAACTGAGTCATGATGTGCAAACCCCCTACGTGCAAGCCGTTGTCGAAGAGACGCTTCGCCTATTCCCCGCAGCGCCCGTCGGCAGCCCCCGTGTGATAAACAAGGATGGCGAAATCGTCGACGGGAAATTTATTCCACCTGGTGTAAGCAATCTAGCCCCTTTTCATGTCCCCACACCTGGTTTTCCGTCCTCTTTTGATCCTCTAGGTGCCTCTGATTTGGTGAGCTGATGATATAAACAGACCCTGGCCGAGAGTCCCATTTGGGCCATCAACCGCCACCCAACCCTATTTCACCGCCGCGACGAGTTTGTCCCTGAACGATGGCTAGGTGACGAGCGTTTCAAGAACGATCGTCTTGATGCTGTTATGGCGTTTGGACACGGCCCGCGGGTCTGTCTCGGCAAGAAGTACGTTCTCTTCTCCCTGCAGCAAGACTATAGCTGACCCATGACAGCAGTCTCGCATATGCGGAACTACGCATGCTGATGTGCAAGGTGCTCTGGAATTTCGATCTGGCCTTGGCCGAGGACTCCAAAGACTGGGTTGCCCAGTGCAAGGCCTATCTCATCTGGGAGAAGCCGCCTCTACATGCGTATGTGAAGCCTAGGAAATTCTAGAGCTACTAATCCCCCACGAGTGGCCGACTGTCATCCCCAACCCTCTCTGCGCTGGCACAGGCAGCGCTTGTCAACAATCAATCTGAACGATATACGAGGCCTCACATTGTTCTACTCGACAGGCCGCATTTACGGCATCTTCCCACATGAGTCACAAGAGTCGTGTGCCTTACCTCTGTACAAGCGCTTTGCACAAAGGCGTCAACAGTACACCGTATGGATCTACTTACCGATCGGTCGTCATGATAAGATCCTCGTGTTGGGGACACGACAGGACGACGAAGACGGACTATGTATTATGGTAAGAGATAAAACTGTGTTCAAGCCATGCCTTGACTGATAACTTGACTAATCTTATGACCCAGGTGCGCACCGAGCGAGGCGGTGATATCATCATAGGTCCGCAGTGTCGCAGCGTCAAGTGTGATCGCTTTCTTGCTAAAAGCGAGCCTTCGCTTCTCATCGTCAATGAGCCTTCAGGTGATGTTCCAGTGACGCCCGCAGCGTACGATCCCAACTGGTCCTCAACAGAGGATCCACGGCGATTTGTGTTTCCGCAGTATGCACCCAAACTCTTGGGCCTGAGCACCTACTTCTCATCTGCCCCCCTTGCTCAGATCGATTGCGCCTATGTATTTGAAGACGATGAACAGGGACTTTGCCGTGGGATACTGTTTGAGTATGCAAACGGTAGTTCACGATCGGTCGGGCAGTGCCGTCTGGGCGTTGATCGCAGAAAGGAGTATGTAGAGCCGTTGAGTATCTATTGCCGCACGAGTCCGCGGAAAGATCAGTTTGAATTTCACGTTGAAATGGAGACGCATCAAACTCCTGGCCATTTTCGAGAAGGCTGGAACTTTTGGCTCTTCCCGAAAACGTTATATTGCTGGTTCTCCGAGCAGTGTACAATATTATCGGTGAACTGAACCACCGCTCGGTCCTTTCACTGTATTTCATAACCATTATGGCCTCAATGCAATCGTGTGTTTCTGGACTACTCAAACTCGTAGCATGGTTGTCGACTATGAGTTCAAAATGAAGGCCCATCACACGTTTAATGTTGCTAACCACAGAGTCCCCTGCTCCTCCTTGTATGAGCAATTGTATCACTTCTCCATTACATATGTTCTCTTCTTCGTGCGATAACCCAAGGGGGAAATTTTGAAGATTTAATAAAAACACTTTTTCTTTCCCTGAATTTTGTTGTTTATATTTAGAATCTAAACACGCTCTGTTCAAGCTAAAGTCCCACGTGCAGCGCCTAAGTCGATGACCGTGGCTAATACCTCAGCCACAGAAGAGTGGCGCTGCTTCTCCAGCGCAGCCCGTCACGGTGGGGGTCAGGGCGGTAGACATAAGATCAACCGTTATGCCCCTTACAGTCACGGCCAGAGGATATCGGCGTGTGCTGGGAACCCACTGGTGCAGAACCATATCGCCTTATTGAGTCTTAAAATGAAGAATCTTATTTGGAGATTTAAACGACGATAAAACTAATTCGTACGTACAATACTATATATAGAATCTCTGTTTCCTTAATCTTGTAATCATTTTGCGTTTTGTGTTAACTAATTGCTGCACTCATTTTGTGATGGAGTTAGTTGCATTATTTAAGCCCGCGGTCTCCCTCTCAACTGCCTCAGTTCACGAGATGTGTGTTCTTTTTTACTGAAGTTATCACAACTCCTCGTAGAATCATAATAATCACATCTACTAAGCCCAGCAACATATAACCTTACCAAGCCTATACTACTTAGCAGAATCACCGCTGATCCTGGTTCCAAAAAGCCTTACAATGCCGAGCACTCACTCGGCAGTCGGACCAAACCCTGTTAATGAGTTTGGTCAAGAGTCCTCTCAGAATCAAGAGGTGTTTTGCCGGCTGATACCTTACAGAATACTTCAAGCGTCTTTGAACAGCGACCAGATGCTGACCTGTTAGACCTATCTTCGTCAGGAAATGAGAAGAACTTCGATAAATTAATCAAGAAATTCACCACCATATATGATGATGATGGTCAAAAATTCTTGATTGCTGAGCAAGAGTCCTTCTCGAAGACTACACCCCGGGCTACTGATGGTAAAAACGGCATTAGGAATCGCATTGACCAGGGTGATAACGCAGCTACCACTCAAAAGACGAAGCTCAGAAAGACAGAAACACGACGAAGAACAATGAGGTAATCCTCGGCTACCACGACCTCTCTACCGAGGGAGGAGTTTTTGTTGAGAAGTGCGGCGCAGGGGATGGAAGTCGTAATAAGAAGCCGCCAAAGCGGCACAAGAGAGTAATACACTGTAGCATATGCGGTAAAGAAGACCACAATAAAAGAGGACACCGGGATAATTAGACGTGTAGGCGTAAAGTCAAAGAACTGTACCATGCGTGCTTGGGATAGCTGTTCAAGAAAGACAGTGCAGGGTATTATACTGTATTTTAAATTCTAGTCTAAAGGACAAATTAGGATTCCATAATTATCGCTCTTACTATACAGATTCTGCGGATTGTGATTAAATTGAAGGTACTTCCCGAACTGTGTTGTGGTGATGCCTGTTGAGCAGGGCGTTTGCTAGGTTGGATGGAAGATTACAGTATCATCAGAAAAGTTTGTATGGAGAGGTAGTCCATGATCAGCCAAGACAGCGAGATTCTCTCCTAGATGCATATCGCGCTCAGCCAGGCGTCAAAGTTTTATGATACATTTCCTGTTGCTCTGGCGTGATGAAGAGATTTTTCGTATCATCATTCCTCTCCCGCTGCGCTCCCCGCCCATGGCACACGACAGGCTGAGGTGCAGGCAAATCAATTATAGCGCGCTGCTTGGTACTCGACTGCGACTTCCTAACGAGTAAATTGTCCGCGTCCGATATCCCCATCCCACCAGCTTCCTTGACAGCAGAGTCGGTGCTGATAAACGAGGGACGAAAGAACAGGTTTGAACTTCTGGACTTAACCCTTAAGTCAACCAGGATGAGAGAGGCTAATGTGTTTGCAGGCTGCCTCTCCAACGCGGGGATATCCATTGATGGCGTTGGTTGATATCCTGGAGAAGGTGATGACTGGGCTGAGTTGACTGAACCATTCTTGTTTTCCGAGCAAGCGTTGAGTTTTACATCGTTTCGTCGTTCTGCCTTGATCTGAGCCAACCGGCGGGCGAGCGCCAGCTGACGGACAGTGCATATGCATGCCGCGAACGCGTTTATCTGTGATGTTTATTGTTACAATCGTGTGACTTCCTTCGCTTCTGCAATACCACTATGGCGCGAAGTGCCCTGACACTCCACCTTATTCCTTCAAGAACCCACAATCTAATATGGAAACATCATCTTTATACATTTCATCAAACCGGAAGGAAGGTCCCTCAGCCGCTCAGAAAGGCTGTTCACTGGCAGGTCGGAAGTCCGAACTTCCGGTCAGAAGTTGGTGTCACCTATCTTTCCCAAAAAGCAAGTTCTTCAACACAACGGCCCCGGAGGCCCTTCACCCTAGGTATAAGAAACCGACATATTTTCCACTCATTAGATAGAGAACCGAGAGCTTCTATGACAACCAATTCATCCCTGAATGTGACGGCTTTTTATCGCCCCAGACATCACAAATACCGGAAGGTTTTATAGTTTTCATCTCATACCCATCATTATGGCATCAGAAAGCGATATTTTATCGTCGACCGGCGACTCTAATTCTCAGGCATCTGATCAATTGCCTTCAAACTTCTTTTCTATTATGGATCGGCAGTATCCAGATAAGAATAAACCGCTTACCGCCGGCCGCAAACGAAAGACCAAAGGCACTGTGCTTTATGTGTGCCGATTATGCCCTAAATGGAGTCATGGGCATCGCAACAGCTGTACGGCATATCAAAAACCGCCATGCTGCACAGCTTCGACCGCCGCCGCCTTCGCCGATATCGTCGAATCAACGCTCATTAACCGCCATGTTTGCATCTATCCCTACACCTGATAATCTTCGGCAGGCTTTCAATCGGCAGGCATATAATGAAGCTGTTATAGGACTGCTCACACGGCGGAGAGCTCCTTTTTCAGCTGTTGAATGGAACGAGTTGAAGGATCTCGCTTTGGCATGCAGTCCGACCATCGGTGATCAATTAATCACCTCCAGACGTCAGGCCATGCGTCACATTGCGGAAAATCACGTATTCTATAGAGATCAGATCAAAGGCAAACTAGCAATCGCGTCTTGGCCTATTCATATCTCCACCGATCTCTGGACATCGCCACATCGCCATGCTCTACTGGCTGTTTGTGCTCAATGGGTTGATCAGTGCCGGCTTAGTTATGTGCGTCACTTTCAGTCTCATCCTGTGCCTGTCTTGTTACTTGCGATATTATTTAATTATATAATGTTGGAAGGCAGCACTTCGGGCCCGTCGGAGGCCCGGTGAGGGGCACCGTAGTATCGGCGAAAGGCACCGCAGCACCGCTCAGGCCCATACGGCGCCCAAGTCAGGGCTGAGCCTCGCTCAGGCCAGCGTGCATCGAGATCCATGAGGGATGGGCAGGTCAGGTTTATAAGATGGGTGGCTAGACGCACTGGAATCACAATGTAGTTAGGTATCAATCGTAACATAGCACGGAATGTTCAGATCCTGATCTGCCCTCAAGCAATCTTTGCACAGCATCTTCCCCTGACCTCTTGACATATAATAGTCAATTATGTATAAGATCAGCTGCCATCATCACCGCCTTGAGCCCCTTCGCTACCAACATGTTGACTCTATTCACACAATCTTCATACCCAAGAGGCACTCCTACATACACGACCATGCCACCGAATTCGGATATGATCAAGATTGCTTCCTGGGCGACGGTCTTTGCTTGGTCCATCGTGGTAATATGGTTGGCATACAAGCACTATCGCCGAACGCGCTCCTCTAGAATTCAACAAGAGCGGCCCATGCCTCACGCTGTCGAGCTCCCCACAGACAAACAGGTCAGTGCAAACCGTTTCAGCACTAATTGTTCTATTTTCCTGCGTCTAATGCAGCTTCGATCACAGGTCCTTCAACTCGGAAAGGTTCCGATCAACTCCATCAACTCCACGAATTGCGTATATGGAGTGGAGGTGTAGGTCCACCAATCCGAGCGCGTGGAGTGTAGTAGGTTGATCAATATAAGGGTCAAATGGAGTGTATGTACACCGTGGACATAGCGACGCTATTCTAGAATAGGAAAAGGATGAAGGCTGAAATTGTATGGTCTTAGTATCACGACTTCGTTTTCTGGAGGTTGATACAACTCCACCAAATACAACTGCAGCCCTTATTCAGCCACGCAACCACGCACTGCTTTTATCGTGAACCTCACCGTCGCCCTTCTCGTCGCCGTCGCCCCAGGGGTGGTCATCAATTCAACTCAATCGCCCCTCCGGTGGACAAAAGATCACTATGTGCACCGTGCGAGCGTGCGCGTGCCATAAAACAGACCGTGCCACCCCTGTTTCAAACTTCTGCATGCATAGAACATCCTCAATAATACCAAAGACACCTTGAAGAACATCCGCAAACATGGGGACAATGCTATGGCTTCGTGGCCAAGTCAGCTCACAGACGATCATGCTGACTTCCAACGAGACATGGATGGTATATCTGCAGAGGTTAACGGCTATATCGGCACAGTGAACAAGCAACTTGAGACGGTGTCTAGCTGAAGTCGATGGTAAGTGTCTAGAGGCCCTAGTGGTGTCTCACTCATGGGTACTTGTATTGAAAGTAGTCTAACTCGTTGTCGTGCAGTACGAACACGTTCTCAAATCTCGAGACCAGGAGCGCCATATAAGAGATATGGAAGCAATGGAGCGTTTGGACAAGGTGGATGATGTTGAAGAACGGCTCACTGTCTGTTGTGTCCTATGAACCCGGCAAGGCGGACGCGTCCCGCGCGCCGACAAAGAAAAGAGAATGTGGGACCCCTCTCTGCCACATGGCTACTTCCCCGCAAGAAATCCGTGTCACTGTCTATGGTGACTTCGGTTATTACCTGATGATGCCCGCCAGGCACACCAATTTTAGCACGACTCCCCCATACGTGTGTCTCTCGGGCGTCCGGATCAGCACGCCAGAGCGTTTGGCCGCGCCCTCCTCTTTACCTCCTTCGTTTCTTCGTCTTCCTGAAGCGATCGGCGGCCGGAGGGATGGTGGCGATCAGAGCCATACGGCAGAACACAACATCAGGCGGCTCGGCTTTGTCTCCGTAAATCTGATGGTAGGATCAATCAGTCATCACATCCTTCCCTTCTCACAAAAAGCGACCTCGTTGCTGAGGGGAAAGGGAGGAAGCGGGGTGCAGGGCGGACTCACGTAATGCATCCAGGCCAAGCGTCGCCAACATGGCTCGTTGACCCATTCGACGTCGTGTAGTTTATCACCCAGTCGTTCCGCAAGCTCCTCCGCATTGTCATGAGCAGCCCGTGATATCATTACCGTGCCATTCTCGCCACCGGTTATCTCAAGCGGGAAATGGTCGCCTTCGTACCACTTGAACGTGGATGTTTTGGGGGGCGCCGGGACAACCGGCGTCAGACGGACGTCGAGGTTGAGATGACGAAGGGCGGCGAAGGTTGACAAGTCGATACCCTTGAGAGCGTTAATTTTGTCGCTGGGGAGGGTTTCACTTTCTGGTGGGTTTTCGTCTTCGTGGTGACCGGCTTCGTAATTTATCCGGCTTCCCCTTTTAATTTCCGGGACCTTCGAAATCGTAGTCGGGTATGCGTGAACGCAGTAGATGCCCAGTTTTCCGCCTGCACGCCAATCAACTTAGCAAAACTCGTCGTCCAGTGAGCCGGCGTGCACCATGGTGGCGCGCCTCCCTCTTTGGCAGTTGGACTGCTGCTAGGAATGGGATTGGGGTTTTTGACTTACCCTTCGGCATCCACTGCGACCCGGCGAGCAGATTTTGCAGGATATCGTACGACGTAAGGCTTGAAATGTTCACCGGCGCCGTCCCGCAGCACAGTCCGGAGAGAGAGTCTTCTTCACTGCAGGCTCGTGGCTCGTAGTACAGCTTGTACTCCAGCATCACGACTTCTCCCGAGACTATTGCCTCGTAGCCGCTGGAGAAAGCGGCCCAATACAAGGCCTCGGTTTCTTGCGTCGTTTCCCAGTCATACGTCTTGTAGCCCTCGGGGTGGCTCACAGTCAGCTTTCCGCCTTCATACGGGCTCGGCAGGCATAGAACCAGTGACCCAAACGGCGCCTTCCCAGAGGAGGGTTCGGAATCGCTCTTGAGGGAGCCCGGGGCTCCTTTGTACACCTGCCGTACGCAGCACGTTAGCGCCAATTTAAAAAACCTGCATGACGGCCGGTGGAAAGGTTCAGGCCGCACGCTCCTCCTCTCGTCCCCCTACTCACGATGATCTTGGCAATCTTGGCCACGACAGAGCCTCCGTCGTTGACGCCCCCGCGCCCGATGTCTGCAATATTAGGCAGCAAAAGCTGCTCAATCCGAGGCATGATGCCCAACTTGTACGGACACAGATTGGTGGAGAACCTGGAATCATCCATGGCCGAGGCCTTGCTCACGCTTGCGTCGTCCACGTCTTGTCCTTGCGACCCAGATGCGGCAGACTCACAGTCGCGCACAAGGTCCTCGAACGTCTCCGTGTGATCCTTGATCGGGAACTTCAGCTTAGCCGCTGAACCGTCGGTGCGGTCCCAGCGGATCACGATAGGACGTGGGTCTACCACTGCCATCATTGCCGGCGCTGGAGTCGACTTCCTTTTCTCCTTGCTCTTTTTCTTCCCTATGTTAGCGTTGTTGACTGGACCACCGGCCTGGCTTGGAGGGTCTTCTCCCCCCTTCAGGAGCCGAGCGACATCCTCCAAGGCGATGGAGCCACCAAAAGTCGCGGTCGAGTTTTGTGGCGACGAAAAGTGATCGATCAGGGCTTTGTGGTAGTCTTGGGAGCTGAGATCATTTGGAATCTCGGCCGGAGTCACCGGTGGGGCCTTTCTTTTTCTAGGAGGCATCTTGTTTCGGCCAAGTGTTGTGTGTCTGTATCTGAAAGGTAGTCACACAGTGCAGTGCAAGAGGAAGGGGTAGTAGGAGGACTGGAGATACAACTTTCTGTTCGCCGGTTGTGGTGGGGATGCGCACTTATATACTTGGTAAGCAGGGCATTATTGGTAGAGGAGCCAAGTAACACGCGTCTCGAGGGCAACAAATGAACCTGGGCCGGGGGGTCGGAAAGGGCGTTATATTAGTAGAGATTTTCACCCACCTACGATTTATTCTCCAGCACTATGTTAGGAGAGGTTAGACGCATTAGATCCAATCGTACAAGCCTCACTACCTCTATTTTTCTTGCTCGGGGGGACTGGCGCAGTCCAAGGGCAGGAGTGCCCATTGTACACCCCCCCTATAAACACTAACCCCCTCCCCCTCGCCCCTCCCCGGCCCCGCTCTATCCCTCCTTCCCTTCTCACTAAGTGGCACTGCCAAGGTACGCCCGCGCAACACGGTTCCCTGTGCGACAAACAAACATGTCGATCAGCCGCTATCGTATGGAGGTTGGCGGTCAGGGGTGATATGTTTTTGGCTTTTCTATCTCCCCACTTCCTACATCGCGAGGCTCTGTATCAACCATCTCTCTGTCGCCATCAAGGGCCCGAGACAAGCGATATGGGTCAGTGGCAACAAGGGCCTGTGGGCAGGGACGATTAGCAAATGTCGAAGGCGTTTTCCAGGGCCTCTAGGCAGTCGGCGTGTTCGCACTGAACGCCGCGAATACATGGATGATGTTTCTTCTGGCTTTCATAATAACCATTCGTTTCCGATATTGCCGCCCCATATGGCGTTAGCTCAGCCGTATCGCCGGCATTGATGTCCCATTGCACAGGACGCCGTAAGCCGTAGGTAATGGTGCCATCATGACGCTATATAGTATAGACAGCTCTTCAGCAGTTAATCTGGGTTATCAACCCGCGCCCAGAGGCGGATCTCGCTGGTACAGGGCGGGAGCGGGGTTTCAGGGATGGCGACACCCCTAATGCTATCCCAGGGATGGGCGGCAAGTGGAGGGCTGCAAGTGGAAGGCTGCAGGTTGGGGTGTAGGCGGAGACGGGGCAAGCTGGCAGAGTCCCGTATCACGACTGGGTCAGGGGTATGTTGCTCACCGGTGGGTGTCTCTTAAGGACTGGCCACGGCCACAGAGAGGAAGGTTGGGATTCCAGCCCGGTGGCTGGCTGCACCGCGACCCGGCCAAATGTTTGGCAGCCGAAGGCACCGCCACACTTGAATTCAGAGCAACGATACCGATCTGAACCTTCTCAAGGCGACATTAGGACCGAATACCGACCCGGCAGTAATAGGAAGCATCAAGAAGTACCGCGGCCCATTCCATTGTCTTAGATCGTGAGACAGTACAGTCAGTGTTCGTGGCAGCGGCTTCTCATCTCACCTCCCAAATTGGGTCCCCTGGGTGCCATCGTGTTGGTTTATAACAGATAGTACAACATCTTATCTAATATGAGAAACATTATGATTAGCTGTAGGTCCTTTTTGTCGGACGTATTCACCCCCTTGCAGGGTGGTCATCCACTCCACCATTTCTACACTTGCTGTCCGAATCTTTGGAACCATAGCCAATTCAGTTCCCTCAGAGAGATCATTCTCGGCGGTTAACTTCCTCCACAGCAAGGCACGCAACAGGCTCACACCAGCCAACGCTGACAAGTTGGCGTTCATCTACATGAACGAACGGGTGCTAGAGAGGATAACACAGTCTCAGAATCAACCTCTTGATCATCGCAATGAGGTTGATTCTACGGTGGTTAGCTGGGAAGATTTGACAGAAGACGGTTGGCTTACTCTCGAAGATACGTATATGGAAATCCATTGCGCATCAAGTCTGGAAGTTGACGCTGTTATCGGCGAGTTCACTCACCAACCCGCCTCCGACGGAGAAGAGACAGTTGTGGACACATTTGAGGTCCAAGATGGGTCAGAGAGCGAAGGAACGGGGAAAAAGTTGACCTAATTTGGCTTGGTTATTTGTATTATATGACCCTTGGGCAGCTTCATATACGGGTAGTTATATTGCAATAAAAAGCGCGCTTTTTATTCGGAATAAAAAGCTGCTTCATTATAATAAAAAGCAGTTTAATACACATGTGTATTAAACACGTGCCCATCCCTACTGCTATGCGGACGCGCCCCCTCCTTCACGACGGCCTCATCTTGTGGTCCCACGCTGCCCTCGTGTTATCACGGCCCTCGCGCGCGCCCCGGGCTGCCCGCGGCCCCCGTGTTGGTTGGCTGGCTCCTCCTCATCAGCCGGAGGGGGCGCAGCAGTCCCAACAGTTGCGGTCTTGCAGCTGGCGGCCAAGTGGCTCGGGTTCGTCTTCTTTTCTTTTCTTTCTTTCTGCTCGTCAGACTGCGGTTTTCTATATGTTGTAAATAAACTTACGTGCTATGCTCTAAACCACGGTCTCACAGTACCCTCCAAAAGCATCAAGTGGACATCCGGTGGACCAGCATTTTCAAATGAAGTCTCCTGTATTGAAGAGGACATAGAACTGCTGGCACATTAGAAACGCGATCGGGTTTTGTGGAGATGAACGCTGTCATGTGCCAGCTGCTGCAGCCCCATCAGAAGTGCGTGATATACGCACCTCCACCGGTAACAAAGTTATGGCCTTAACAAAGCTCGGATACCGCGGCTGCGTGCTTGCTTGTGACACACCTGCAGGCAGGCGCTGCACCCTAGTGGGTGCTGGGACACTCCGACGGTCGATGCCAACCAGCAACCAGAGTGTTCTCACTCCTAGGCCGGACAATCCACGGGAGTCACTCTTCCGCACTGAGGTGTGCAGCCAGATCCTCGATCAAGACACGACAACCTCTCGAGACACGATCGCGAGGGTGCACAACTCAGGGTGACCTTGTCACGCAACCACACCACCCAGGAGACACCGTGCCCACCTGTTATTAGGCACTTGCTGTTGAGTGAACCTTGGCGGTATGCCCCCGCGTTCCTCGCCTCCGGAATACCTTGTCCGCTCACGCGCCTCCGCGCACAAACACAAATAGCACGATGGCCTCGCGATGGTGCCTTGATTCGGTCGTTAACCCTGTGGGTGGCCAAGCCGTATCGTCGCATCGCGGCGCAGTGTACAGTTGGTCCAACCCCATAGGCTGGCATCCCCGGGAAGAACTGCCTTGTTAGACTTGTGATACTGATTCTGCCTCATGGTAGCCTGTTTTCGTCGCGTCCAACGCGCGGAAGGAAGTCCAGAACCATCCCCGGGGACACTAATAACCGACGCGTCTCTCGATATGTTCTACTAGTAGACGAGCATGTGAAGTTTCCCTGGTGCCTAAATCAAGCCTAATCAGATTACTAGTACCAGGTGTTCTATCTCTGAGTAGGTTACTGGCAAACAAATGTGTTGCCCACTTATTGTTACCAGTACATGATTGATGTATTGACCCAGCACATTGTGACTATTAGTACGACGATGAGTAGGATCGATGGCCATCGAGACCCCCCCTGCCGGCGACCGGGAACCAGATTGCACCGCTCGCAGCGGCAGCGAAAATCCACGAGTCTGTGCTGGTCCACTGCGACTGGCCAGATAGATTCACACACTGGCTGAAGAAGTTGGAAAAGCCAATCGTCATGATTCGTAAGCACCACATCGATCAGCTTCGAATAGCAATCCAACCAATAGTGGTTGCCGGCCCAAAGCTCACCAGCAATCCGTCTGGCTACCTCTTCGAGGCTCCCGTCATGTGTTTCGTTCCGAAATTTCTCTGGAAGGTAGGGACTCATAGCTTCGAGATATCTGTAGACATCACCGTATTGCTCGTGGATGTAGTTGTCCGGCAGATGGAAGTTCTCCATCTCTCGGTTGTGTCGTTGTATGAAACGGCCGTAGTGCTCTTTTGATTCTTCAAGCCACTTATGAATGGCGTCGACAGTGCGTACCCACTGAAGAAGCTTGGGTGATTCTTCATGGTTTTGCCAGAATGATGACCCCAAGGACGCGTACAGTCTGTCTTGGAGACACTGAGTATCTTTAACGCCCTCGAGGTCCATATTGATGGGTTTGGTGGATTGCATAGTGATTGGTTAGGTTTGATAATAGGTCAAGCAGGTTAAGTCAGGTAGTAGAGAGGAGCTCTGCCATATCACAGTTAGAATGATGGAATGGGAGGGATCGAGCCTTTTTATAATCCGAACTACATTCAATCACTGGTGCAATAGCCTTGTCAAGCCACTGGTCACCATCCAAAGGCAACATGCCTACAATATTCCTGCCGTTCGACAGGCAGATGTGCATAGTTCTTGACCGGCTGGACAAACTACGAGCAGCCACTCAGGGTTATTGTGGTAGCCGCCATCTATATTTCACACTGCATCATGTGTGAGACGTCAGGAGGCCACGAAAGGACCGTCCTCAGTGACGACCAGGGTCACCCCAGGCATCGTGTATTTTACATGACCTCTATTTAAGCGACGAAACATACCTAACATGAAACTTTCTATGACCACAGAAAAAAAAAAGAAATCATCTCTGTTCACAACCTTGATGCTTTCTACATAGTGTAGAAATACTCACTAGCAATGGTGTTCCTGTTTTACACTGCTTCTACGGCACTAAAGTCCAGCATTCAACAGTGCGATGGTCGGGGCCAACCCAGAGTGCGTAATCAACCAACTACTTCTGTCAGATGTGACGGGTAGCCAAGAGGTGTGTGCCTGAGGCATCAATATGTCCGTCACGACAAAACCAGCCCCCAACGGGAGGGGTCGCGCTAGAGAACCTAGACAAGACATCATCACAACACACACAGTGACCACCCCATCAATTGGACCATAATTACACGTCCCATATACCTAAAAGGGTGATAATCTGGCACTGGTAGTGTTGATGCTTAACACTTTGTCGATTAGCTTTCAGAACCATGTATGCATCGAGTCTGATGAATTTCCACGACCAAGCGACAGCCTCAACCATGAGGCCGGCGATCTTGCCTCTGTTAAAAGTGAAAGAAAGACCTGGTTCCTGGCGGGTCTCGTCATTTGGCATGGTCCCAGAGTAAATTGAAATTACCAGAAAGGTCTGAGCGCTACGTAAAGGAATCGAAAGGCAAGATCCGCACAGTCATCGGCATCAATTTGAATGACATTTATAAGGGCGGGCGGGGTGCCTGGTTCTCCGTATGGCAGGCCCGGTTTGATGCAAAAGACGAGAAGTGTACCCGAGTCATATTAGTTGACCAACAGGTAGGTGTGATTCCTGGAGTGCTGTGCCGTGCCAGTTCTAATGATGAATATATAATCCAGCTGTTCATTGGCGATGATGGAAGTCCCATCAAGGCCTCCGCTTTGATCCTTTCCCTCAAGGACTTCATATGCGAAGAGGACGCCAATGAGGAGGATGATTTTGAAGACGTGATGCTTGAAATCACTTGGAAAGAGCTTCATCGTTTCTATGAAGACTCGTTACAGCCTCATGTGTGTGCCGAGATTGATGATGAGAAAGAACTAGTAATCAAAGATATGAAAGAAGTCCTCAAAAAGACCATCGAGTTGGAAAAAGCCCTACACGAGTTGAAAACGCCATCCTCGGAGGAACAAAAGGTCTTGGGATCTGAACACTCAGCGAAAGCTAGGAAGAGGCTGGATGACTTGTCAAAAGAGTCCCAAAAACACGCGAAGCAGAGGAGGCAGAATATGGAGGTCCTGAAGAGGAATTTGGAGAGGGTCGGCGACGGTAAAAATAAGGACGTAGAAAAAGCAAAGCAAGTGCTTGTGGAGGCAGAGAATGAACTGGCCGCACTTGAAAAGAGGATAGCAGGGATTAAATCTGAAGTGGAGGGACAGGTAATCCCGGAATAGATCAGGAGGCAGGACGGCGAGAGACAAATGGGCAGGGGCGAATTAGGCCAGAGGGCGAATTGGGCCAGAGGGCCAGAGGACAATGAAAGCTGTAATTAACAAACTTTGGGTAGGATACAATCAAGTACTTTCAAGGTACCTCTTGTTCATCTCTGACGCAATTCCTAGCACGCATTAAAAGTTTAATGCATACAGTACTTACACATAGGAGAGGGGGTTTTAAAAGGCAGGAGAGGGGGTCCTGAAAGGCAGGAGGGGGGGTCCTGAAAGGCAGGAGAGGGGGTCCTGAAAGGCAGGAGGGGGGGTTTTAAAAGGCAGGAGAGGGGGTCCTGAAAGGCAGGAGGGGGGGTTTTAAAAGGCAGGAGGGGGGGTCCTGAAAGGCAGGAGGGGGGGTTTTAAAAGGCAGGAGGGGGGGTTTTAAAAGGCAGGAGGGGGGGTTTTAAAAGGCAGGAGGGGGGGTTTTAAAAGGCAGGAGAGGGGGTCCTGAAAGGCAGGAGAGAGGGTCCTGAAAGGCAGGAGGGGGGTTTTAAAAGGCAGGAGGGGGGGTTTTAAAAGGCAGGAGGGGGGGTTCTGAAAGGCAGGAGAGGGGGTCCTGAGATAGAGGGGTCCTAAAAGGCAGACCCCCTCTCCTACCTTTTAGAACCCCCCCTCCTGCCTTTTAAAACCCCCTCTCCTGCCTTTTAAAACCCCCCCTCCTGCCTTTTAAAACCCCCCCTCCTGCCTTTTAAAACCCCCCCTCCTGCCTTTTAAAACCCTCCAGTCGGTCCGCGAATTTGGGCACGAGATTCTCCGAATTCAAGATGAATCCATCAAAGTCGACAAAAAACACGCACTCCCTGACTCGCACAACGTCCTGAAATTCGTCAATGGACTTGGAAATGAATTTAACCCCTGGAAGACCGGCTTCTGGGGGAGACAAGACACAAAGGAAGCCACTATTCCGAACTTCCAAGACACACTACGGCAAGCCGAAAACGAGGAAGGACGACTACGCTCAGAAGCAACACCTGCGCTAATTGCGAGACCGCCAACAACAAGTGCCAACAAGCAATGGGTTGAAATGGATTTTTGCTCCTACTGTAGAGAGAAGGGATTTCGGTCAATCGGACACAATCAGGAGACATGCTTCCACCTACACCCTGAACTTCGAAAAAACAAGCGCCCTGGACGACCAAATAAGCGGAGGAGGACCGACAAGTCAGGGGAGAGCTCCAAGGACTCAAGGCCTGACGAAGCAGACCAAGTGGTCGAGACTGCAAACTTTGCCCAGACGGAGTTCAGTTTTCATGGCCAATCAGTGGCATTTATGGCCTCAATAGGCAAGGAGTGCTCACTACGCACCCAGTGGTGTGTGGATTCAGGGGCTGGAAATACAATGGGGCACTGCAGAGAGGACTTTGAGGACTTCCGGCCACTGGAAGGCACTGTGACAGGCATAGGAGAGTTTGAACTGCCCATCCGAGGATGTGGTACAGTTCGACTTAAGTGCCAAACACGCGCAGGAACAGTGGTGGAAATGTGCCTCCGAGATGTCTATTATGTCCCGGATGTCGGCGTGAATCTCCTCTCTGTCACCCACCTACTGCGCACTGGAGCCGAGCTTACAGTATCACTGGACGGGTGGTATATCAAGAAGCTGGAATGGTACGGGTGGAATACGTTCCAACGAAGGAAATGGTGGCTGACGGGCTGACAAAGGCCCTGAGTCGAGATATGTTCACAAGGTTCAGAGCAGCACTGGGATTGATCGGGACCGCTGATGAGGCAACTGAGGAATGAGATGTATAATTTCAGTGGGAGTGATGTTGAGTGGGAGTGTTGAAACAAAACACCATCACACCCACTACCGCTCCATCTACATATAGACCGTAGGCCCCAGCACCCTCTGAAGGGCCTACTCTCACTTGAATTAACTCAATTCTTCTCTCATTTGACAGGGTTCTGAGTGTGCTTACTGCTGGAATTGCTCAGGACTTCAAATGTTTAGATCCTGAGGAGATGGCATTCGTGGAAGAGGAAGAGCACAAAGGCAGACTCTATGTGCGCCGCAGGCGGAACAGCACGCACAAAAAGTTTCATTTTCTTGCCTAGTTCTCCACTGTTCGACAGCGGGAGGCCAGGGTGGGGTGAGAGGTATCGTCGCGCAGGATGTTAGAGGGTGGATTGTGCTCGACCGCCAGCGACTTTGAGTCAGCGTGGAGCCCTGCTCATCCACACTGCGAATGTGGGCGGACTGTCGTTGTATAATTTGGAAGTGGGTTTAAAATGAGTTGTAGTACCCTGCCAATTGCACAGCGTCCTTTAGAGGCAAGGCCGAATCTGCTAGATGGTCAGCTCCCGCAGAACAGAAACATGGCCCCCAGTGTCAAGCAGTACAACAACCCTGCCAAATATTTGCCCTCTACCCCGATGCCGGACCTGGCCGAGCCAAAGTACCTAGGTAGTGCCAAATATAAATACATGTATAAAGACCGCTCCTCAAAGGACCATGTTTATCACTACCAATGTGCATTCCATTCACATCCACAATGTCAAAAGACACAGCGGCTGTACGCGAGGCGCGTCGAATCTTGTTACTTGAGAGAGATCAGCACACAAGCAGCCGTGAAATACCCCAGAGACACAATATTATCACCTTGAGAGACTGTGATACCACGTTGTGCAATGAACACCACACCGAGCGGCCCAAACAGATCCAGACCCCCGGATCTGGAGACGAATACCAACGGATTGAGACACGCCCTCTCAGCCAGGCGAGCCGGGGCAAGGAGCATGATGGCAATAAGAGGTCTATCATTGGATGCTTTGGAATACGGGCCTGGATCATTCGTTTGTCTTGTCGGCGAAGCGGGGCAGAGTAATCATTTGGATTCGCTGGGGACGCGACAGTTACTTCGATGTTGGAACTTGGTTCTGGCGGCATTCATGGAAAGAGGGTGAAACACCGTCAGAGGAACGGATGATTCGACGGCTAACCATGTTCAAAGTGATAATCGCCGTCAGGCTCGCTTGATCATGATCAAAAACTGAGACAATTACGCTTCACATCTGGCCAGACCTCGTGATAATGATAGGCTGTAAATGCCGCCACGGCGGACTTACACTGTAGCGCTAGGTAGGCCACGCTGGCAAAACACTTAATACGGCATGGTCGCTGGTGAAGTCCAGAGCGACGGAACTCAAGCAGGCAATCGGATTAGACCAGTGCTCGGTCCGTTGGGTGTGCCACCTGCATATGCAATGAGCGATTATTTGATTTTACTTATTGCATGGTGCGCGCCACTGAACACACCCTGATCACATTACGTCACATGCTGGCGTGGCAGGTGGCCGGGCAGCCTCTAGCGCCAGGCGCGGGGCGGACTGCAGACTCCTTGCCATAGGTACCGCAATCCCCTTTTCACCTCCTCATCTTTTCTGAGGGTCCAAACGTCGTCCGTCTAAATTCTATTATTCTATTCAAATTTGCCACCGAGCACAGTAACAATCCACCCGTCATGGGTGAGAGACGTTCGAAACGCCAGGCCAGCCGGAAGGCTACGGCTTTAATAAAGACGATGAGTGTTTCGAAGCCCAAGCTTCCGAAGGGCATGCTCAACGCCCAAGAGACGAGTCATACCAAGCGCCTCGCCAAAGCTGTATACGCCGAGAGACTGTCCTGGGTCATCGGGTCTGCACAAGATCCGATCGAATCGTTCAATAAACGTATTATTTTCCTGCCCGTCTCCTACACTCGGCAGATAGCTTATTTACAACGAGGATACTAGGCGACGACAGTGAAAAGGGGCTTTTGATGGAACACCTTTTGCTGAGTTATTGCAAGTTCTATCATGAACATGGCGCAAACTTGGCACCGGCAGACAGCCGGTATTTCTCTGAGACGGGCCTACCAAGTGCAGATTGGGCCTTGATGCGTGGGTCACAGCTTTTTGTGGCGGACGACGACGCGAATGAAGAGCTCCAGATGCCACAGCCCGAACGCAGCGACGAAACGATACATGGAGAACCGTGCTGGCCGCCAAGCTCAATCACTGGAATTTGCTCGAGCCCTGTCACTGTGGACAACGCAGGCCGTGTCAATTTGCAGCATGACCCGTACTGTCTTCGCAGACACTTCACAACGCAGTGGGGCGTGCTAAAGGACCCACATAACGGTCGACCGCAGCTGGGCCACGCCGTGAGATGGTCTGATAGCGACTGGTATTTTGAGGTAGAGGGCGAACACCCTGGTCTCCAGGTTAATCTCAGCAATCCACTGTGCATTGGTGGAAGAAAGGAAGTGGATTTGAGTGACCTCATATCCTCACCACTTCTCCTGTACCGAATCACCGCCAACTTTGGTGCCCCGCCGTCTACTAACGATGATGACAATAAGTGTGCTTGGACATTTGTAATCTGGAACCGGGATGACCCTACCTGTAGCCTAGAAATCCGCGACCACAAAGGGTGGCCCATGGCGGTGTTCTACGGTGGGACAGAGGCCAGCACGGCGGCTTTACAGCTTTTTGACTGGTTGACTGGTGGAAATTGTCCCCATTCGTATTCAAGTTTGGCTGTGACGACTGGCACATGCGGAAGCATATTACGGATGAGATGAAGAGGCAAAGACAAACCTCCGACACAGACCACCAGGGCATTGTGGGAGCACCTTGCTGGATTTCTTCAAGGCTGATAGCTGTCTGCTCAGAATATCCTACTGAGTATGATGATCTGTGTGGAGAGAGCTGCGCAGAAGATAGGCCTGATGCCGGACAGACCGCCGGAGAGGGTGCCTATGGCTACAAAAGCCGTTGGCAGAGAAGAGGAGGATGTCGCGGCTCGTCCGACGAAGAAGCGCATCAATCTTCGAATAAGCAGGGAGGCCAAAGGACCGAACGCCGTCAAGACCTCTATGTTTGGCTGGGTCTCACCAATGATGAACTGGATGCTATGAGAGCATGGAATCTAGTCCCTCGTCAAAATATGAAGAGCAATCCAAAGGGCGAAATGGAGAACAATCAGAATGGAAAGGAGAAGACCGCCGAGGAGACCACTGAGACTTTGACGCCTAATGAGAAGTGGTGGCACGAGTACTGGGAGAAGAGAAAAATACACGAGGAGCGGCTGAGCGGTAGGGAGAGACAAGAGCGGAATCTCAGCGGGCAAATGCCCGAACCAGAGAAGAAGCTCAGCGCGGTTGAGGGCGTCCAGTCTACTATGCAGGGTTAGGACGGCGGAACAATCCACAATACATGCGAACGTGCTCAGCTCAATGCATTTCCCTGGCTGGTTGGTGGCAGCTTATGTAGCCTCTGTGAAGGTGAACGTTCGCTGTGGCTCTCATGTACTAGTGATAGTTATTTCAGAAGAGTAATGGCGCCAAAAGACAAGCGCCAACATAAAAGCCTGACAGAGAAACAATCCCTTATCTCTATTATGCTGACTTCGCAACTGCGCTTTCCGGCACCTTTGTTCTCTCCAGGATTCCGGGATCTTGTTGAAACGCACGACTTTGAACAACGTCCTTCACTACCCAGAGAACGCTTCGCTCAACTACTATAACTCGGCCATTCGGTTCGTCCGTCAAGCTCATTACGCGCGCTAAATATTGCAAGATACTCTGCAGCCTTCGCGCCTTGTCTCTCCATAACGAACTCGCTTCGCCAACTCCTTGTGCAAGCATGGCCGGCATATACGTCGGCTGAACGGCAGGCTCGGCAATTGACCCATCGGCATTCAGGGAGTGGACAAGGGAGCTTTTCGTTCTGTCATCAAGAGCTCCCCAAACAGAGCGATACAGCTCCGCCGTCTCCGGATTGGCGACCCCGCCCATGCAGAGCAGTCTCATCAGCGCGCGATCTTCAGGGCTTCGAACATCGAGTGCTCTAAACCCCATTTCGTTGAGCATTCCACCGCGCCGGGTCAGAATCACATCATAGCCTTCGCGCAACCCTTGCTCGCCTAAGATAATCCCAATTGCCACCTCGTACACGTTTCGGTACGCTTCGAAGATTGGCTGGATGAACTTCTTGGCGCACGTCCAGTCCTCATGGCCCGCCGCGCCGGAAATGTCGAGCAGCTGCTGCATGAAGTGGAAATCGAATACACGCTCCTGCCCCCTCATATCCTGGAGGCTCGCTAGGCACGCAGGTGCGTTTTCCGCCTGCGCTAGCTGACCAACGTTGAACTCCGCACCGAGCCCCATGCTGCGCGTGACGTTGGCTTTGTGCGCTGGCGGAAGGTGGTCGACACAGAGGACGAGGCCGGCCTCGAGAGCTTTGAGGAGGATGATGTCGTGGTTGAGTGGCGAGATGTCTTCGCCTGTCTTGGAACGATAGTCGGATGCGAGCTGGGGATCTTTGCCGAGATCGTTGACGACGATGTATGTGAGCAGGGCGTAGAGGTCCATCGGGGTTTCGAGCCCCTTGGTGAAGATGTCCCGAATCCAATTGAAGGACGAACGCGTCAGTACGACTGGGTCAGTTTGTGTTCCTGTGAAGGTCTTGTACTGGCCACTGTAGATCCATCGGAGAGAAAGGACACCGACGAGGGTGCGGTTGACTTCTTCATATTGCGTTCCGTAAAGGATTTGGGATGGAGATGGCGTAGAGGGACGGATTGTGTTCGTATCCGAAATAGAGTAAGCACGCTTGAGACGGTCCAATTCGTGTGGAAATTCACCATGAACCTGATGGAGAAGTTCGGCGTCGCTTATGTTGAAGAATAACTCCATGTCAATTGGATAAACCCGAAAGATCGAGTCAGACGTCGCCATGGCATCCGTCTTGGGCTTTTGATGGTGAGCCGTTGGTGAGTTCCGTCGTTTGCGGGAAGATGGAGTGAATCAGCAGCAGAAATGAGACACATCAGCCAGCCCTTGGACAACACTTTCAGGCTACGTACGAGATCGGCGCTTGATAGACAAGGCAAATCAACCCCGCAGTCGGTACTGCATCGGCTGAAGACGATAGCTGCGCGTGCCTACGCTACTTGGGCTCGAAAGACAGCTAGACGTCTAGGTCTCCCGCACTATGAGAAGAGCCAAACTTACACTCGGCTCGTGCATTTCGCTTACGTGCGACTTGGAGAGTTCACCGTCCCATTTTGACGGACGGTACTGGTACCGGTCCCATCACGCGCAGAATCTTCTGGGTGGCTGCGGCGGCGTCGCATCCGTCCGTACTAGTGGCGACCTGAGCGAGCCTGTCTGCCTTCATCCCGGCGATAACCGCTTGAGGGTCGAAGCTATGCCGCTATTGCAGCTTGCGACTCGCCGTGCTGCAAAGATTTTTCGGGCATTGACGGCTCAGGGACAGATGGGCCCGCCTCCACTTGCGACAATTTCCACATGAGGCCAGCCACGTTTAACGAAAAGCATGTGGATCTCGACCAGCGTGTCGCGACGCTATTCGGTGGAATTTACCAAGGGCTGAACATGTGGTTACAATTGGGCTTGCACGATCGCCGTGGCTTCCAATCATGCTATTTACTGGGCTGTGCCATGCCTAATGAGTGAAATATATCCTGGTGAGCATTTGAGACCGTTCTCTGCGGTGGTCCCGGGGCTGTGCTGCGTGCAGCTCGTCCCTCCAACTCACTCTCCTGCACGCAGCCCAGTGAGAGTCCGTCTACTCCACACTCGTTGCACAACCCGTCCATCCTATAAAGAGCGTGACGGAAGGACATCTTTGCACAAGCCAGCTTCATCGAGAAACGCTGTCCTAGTTGTGCCTATTGCACGCAACCAGATTCACGGAAGGTCTTGCAGAGATTTCCGCGCATATGGACACTACGAACACAAGGAAGGAAAACATATATTTTCCGGTGAGTTCTCTGGTGCGTTGAGAACCGAATGACAATTGTTGCTAACTGGGTCCTTTCCTTGATGTAGGCTGTAAGTGACTAAGACGAGCAGAGGGATGATTGCTGACCCAGTTTTGTTCATGGCTGTAGGAAGTAAGTGAAGCTATACAGACGAGACCGAGAGATGATTGCTGACCCAGCTCTGTCCATGGCTATAGCGTGTAAGTGAAGCTATGCAGACGAGACAAAGGGATGACTGCTGATCCAGCTCTGTTCATTTCTGTAGGACGTAAGTGAAGCTATGCAGACGAGACAAAGGGATGACTGCTGACCTAGTTCTGCTCATGGCTGTAGTGGGTAAGTGAAGCTATGCTGATGAGACCGAGAGATGACTGCTGACCTAGTTCTGTTCATGGCTGTAGGAAGTAAGTGAAGCTATACACACAAGACAGAGGGATGATTGCTGATCCAGCTCTGTTTATGGCTGTAGGAAGTAAGTGAAGCTATGCAGCCGAGATAGGGATGACTGCTGACCTAGTTCTGTTCATGGCTGTAGGAAGTAAGTGAAGCTATGCAGACAAGGCAAAGGGATGATTGCTGACCTAGTTCTGTTCATGGCTGTAGTGGGTAAGTGAAGCTATGCAGATGAGACAGAGGGATGACTGCTGATCCAGCTCTGTTCATGGCTGTAGCGTGTAAGTGAAGCTATGCAGACAAGGCAAAGGGATGATTGCTGACCTAGTTCTGTTCATGGCTGTAGCGTGTAAGTGAAGCTATGCAGACGAGACCGAGAGATGACTGCTGACCTAGTTCTGTTCATGGCTGTAGTGGGTAAGTGAAGCTATGCAGACAAGGCAAAGGGATGATTGCTGACCTAGTTCTGTTCATGGCTGTAGCTTGTAAGTGAAGCTATGCAGATGAGACAAAGGGATGATTGCTGACCTAGTTCTGCTCATGGCTGTAGCGGGTAAGTGAAGCTATACACACAAGACAGAGGGATGATTGCTGATCCAGCTCTGTTTATGGCTGTAGGACGTAAGTAAAGCTATGCGAACGAGACCGAGAGATGATTGCTGACCCAGTTCTATTCATGGCTGTAGGAAGTAAGTGAAGCTATGCAGATGAGACCGAGAGATGACTGCTAACCTAGTTCTATTCATGGCTGTAGAGCGTAAGCAAAGCTATGTAGACGAGACAAAGGGATGACTGCTGACCCAGTTCTGCTCATGGCTGTAGTGGGTAAGTGAAGCTATGCAGATGAGACCGAGAGATGATTGCTGACCTAGTTCTGTTCATGGCTGTAGCTTGTAAGTGAAGCTATGCAGATGAGACAAAGGGATGATTGCTGACCCAGTTCTGTTCATTGTTGTAGGAAGTAAGTGAAGCTATATAGACGAGACAAAGGGATGACTGCTGATCCAGCTCTGTTCATTTCTGTAGGAAGTAAGTGAAGCTATGCAGATGAGACCGAGAGATGACTGCTGACCCAGTTCTGTTCATGGCTGTAGAGTGTAAGTGAAGCTATACAGACGAGATAGAGGGATGATTGCTGACCTAGTTCTGTTCATGGCTGTAGGACGTAAGCGAAGCTATGCAGATGAGACAAAGGGATGATTGCTGACCCAGTTCTATTCATGGCTGTAGGACGTAAGTGAAGCTATGCAGACAAGACAAAGGGATGACTGCTGACCCAGTTCTGTTCATGGCTGTAGGACGTAAGTGAAGCTATACAGACGAGACCGAGAGATGACTGCTGACCTAGTTCTGTTCATGGCTGTAGGAAGTAAGTGAAGCTATACAAACAAGACAGAGGGATGATTGCTGATCCAGCTCTGTTCACGGCTGTAGCGCGTAAGTAAAGCTATGCGAACGAGACCGAGAGATGACTGCTGACCCAGTTGCGTTCATGGCTGTAGGAAGTAAGTGAAGCTATGCAGATGAGACCGAGAGATGATTGCTGACCTAGTTCTGTTCATGGCTATAGCGAGTAAGTGAAGCTATGCAGATGAGACCGAGAGATGACTGCTGACCCAGTTCTGTTCATGGCTATAGCGTGTAAGTGAAGCTATGCAGACGAGACCGAGAGATGACTGCTGACCGAGTTCTGCTCATGGCTGTAGTGGGTAAGTGAAGCTATGCAGATGAGACCGAGAGATGATTGCTGACCTAGTTCTGTTCATGGCTGTAGCTTGTAAGCGAAGCTATGCAGATGAGACAAAGGGATGATTGCTGACCCAGTTCTGTTCATTGTTGTAGGACGTAAGCGAAGCTATGCAGATGAGACAAAGGGATGACTGCTGATCCAGCTCTGTTCATTTCTGTAGGAAGTAAGTGAAGCTATACACGAGATAGAGGGATGATTGCTGACCTAGTTCTGTTCATGGCTGTAGGACGTAAGCGAAGCTATGCAGACGAGACAAAGGGATGATTGCTGACCCAGTTCTGTTCATGGCTGTAGCGTGTAAGCAAAGCTATGCAGACGAGACAAAGGGATGACTGCTGACCTAGTTCTGCTCATGGCTGTAGTGGGTAAGTGAAGCTATGCAGATGAGACCGAGAGATGACTGCTGACCTAGTTCTGTTCATGGCTGTAGCTTGTAAGTGAAGCTATGCAGACGAGATAGGGATGACTGCTGACCCAGTTCTGTTCATGGCTGTAGAAAGTAAGTGAAGCTATGCAGACAAGATAGATGGATGATTGCTGACCCAGTTCTGTTCATGGCTGTAGGAAGTAAGTGAAGCTATACAAACAAGACAGAGGGATGATTGCTGATCCAGCTCTGTTTATGGCTGTAGGAAGTAAGTGAAGCTATACAAATGAGATAGAGGGATGATTGCTGACCTAGTTCTGTTTATGGCTGTAGCTTGTAAGCAAAGCTATGCAGATGAGACCGAGAGATGATTGCTGACCCAGTTGCGTTTATGGCTGTAGGATGTAAGTGAAGCTATGCAGACGAGACAAAGAGATGATTGCTGACCCAGTTCTATTCATGGCTGTAGGACGTAAGTGAAGCTATGTAGACGAGACAAAGGGATGATTGCTGACCCAGTTCTATTCATGGCTGTAGTGGGTAAGTGAAGCTATGCAGATGAGACCGAGAGATGACTGCTGACCTAGTTCTGTTCATGGCTGTAGAAAGTAAGTGAAGCTATGCAGATGAGACCGAGAGATGACTGCTGACCTAGTTCTGTTCATGGCTGTAGAAAGTAAGTGAAGCTATGCAGATGAGACAAAGGGATGATTGCTGACCCAGTTCTATTCATGGCTGTAGGACGTAAGTGAAGCTATGCAGATGAGACCGAGAGATGACTGCTGACCCAGTTCTGTTTATGGCTATAGCGTGTAAGTGAAGCTATGCAGACGAGACTGAGGGATGACTGCTGACCTAGTTCTGTTCATGGCTGTAGGCTGTAAGTGAAGCTATGCAGACGAGACCGAGAGATGAATGCTGACCCAGCTCCGTTCATGGCTGTAGCTTGTAAGTGAAGCGATGCAGACGAGACCGAGAGGGAGCGCCATCATTGCTGACCCAGTTTGTGCACCCTGGTAGATGGTGAGCTATCCCCGTGTCAACTGTCATTTTGTCAATTATCTGTCGTTGGACTGACCAAAACCAAGGATTTGTCTAGTCCGTGGAAGTACCCCGTGGACAATCAATTCGCCAAACCCTTTGTCGAGAGCATTCCGCCACCGGATCGTCTCTCTCCATATTCATCCTCTTCGGAACTATGTGATCGCTGCTGCACTGTCGATCTCAGAAAGCCGATCAGTCTGTCTGACTTACGAGAGACAACGAGGTCTTGTGACCTCTGCAGAATGCTTTCTCAACGCTTTCGGCAACGCAAGGGAGAGCTCAAGCTCCTCGACCATCGGTCCGGCCTCAGGATATGCGCTGATCCAGGTTCGTGAATACTGCCTCGGATTTAACACAAACGACTCGGCTGATTGCCTTTTCATAGAAACCCAAACCGCGGACAGTGAGATCCAAATCGGGTTTCCCGTATTACCAGAGTCAGGGGGTCCCATTCACTTCGAATTGATACGTGCATGGCTTCGAGACTGCGACAAAGACCCCCTTTGTCGCGGCAAATCCAGTGCGAGACTGCCCACCAGAGTCCTTGATGTGGGATTTGACAAAACCTCTGATACCGTGAAGCTTCATATTTCAAAGCTGGACGAGCCGGGAAAGCCGGAGTACATTGCGCTGTCCCATTGCTGGGGCAACTTGACTAAGCAAGAGAAAGACAAGATATCTACATCCCACGACAATTGGAAGTCCCGGGAACAAGGTTT
The DNA here is from genome assembly GCA_021399435.1 of Diaporthe sp. PMI_573. Taxonomy (NCBI): domain Eukaryota; kingdom Fungi; phylum Ascomycota; class Sordariomycetes; order Diaporthales; family Diaporthaceae; genus Diaporthe; species Diaporthe sp. PMI_573. The sequence goes on from JAJTUP010000129.1 coordinate 38,840, forward strand.
CGACATGAAAGAATTGCCACAAACATTTCAAGATGCGATCATAATAACTCGAGAGCTGGGCAAGCAGTACCTCTGGATTGATGCAATTTGCATAATCCAAGCGGATAACGATGACTGGGCAAGAGAGTCTAAGCTGATGGAAACGGTCTTTGAGAATGCTTATTGCACGATTGCTGCTACCTCAGCTGAAAACTCCACGACAGGATTTCTTACGCGGCCGCCTGAGCAGCACGAGTATGTCAGGGTGCCGTCGTCCTCGCATGGTCCGGTATACGTTTGTGCAGATATCGATCAGTTTGACGCCGACGTGGAGAACGGTCCCTTGAACCAGCGAGCGTGGGTCTTACAAGAAAGAGCCTTGTCCCGGCGAACGATTCATTTCGCAGCAAGCCAGATATACTGGGAATGTGGTCATGGGATACGTTGCGAAACGCTGACTCAGATGCGCAAGTAAGTATGCTCGACCTCAGTCTAGTTCCTTCGGAACAAAGAAGTATTTGGCCATTCCTTCCCCCTTGTTATTCTAAGCTGTATTGTTACACAACACGATGAGCGGATCGCTAACTTTCTGACCCTAGCACAAAAGCGCTCTTTTTGAGCGACCCGAAGTTCCCCGAATCTCTCTTTCGCCACGGCGATGAAGGCAAAATCCAACTCTTTCAGTCTCTCTTTATAAGATACACGCATCTCGGTCTTACAGAGCCCACCGACCGGCCCGTCGCGATTTTTGGACTGCAGGAGCGGCTAGTAACGAAGCTTCGAACGCAAGGCAGACACGGTGTCTTTGAAGATTACCTCCACCGAAGCCTCCTGTGGGAGCGATCTGGGCCTAAAAGGATGAGTCGGATTTTGTACGCAACCAATCGGAAAGTGCCATCATGGTCCTGGATGGCATACGATGGACAGATCGCCTATATGAAAATTCCATTCAATCAGGTTGAATGGAGCAAAGACATCCTGTGGCCAGAACAAGCATTGAAGGCTGAAGTGATGGCCTTCCAGCCTTGCAAGATCAAACGGAAGGATGATGAAACATGCGTCATAGAGGATGAGACGGGTAATGGTGAAAGAGGGTGGTTGAAATTCGACGGGGCCGATAGCACGGATGTGCGGACGCTTAAGTGTGTTATCGTTGGAAGGGAGAGTAAAAATGCTGGACGGAAATATTATGTATTGGTTGTTACGCCAATATGCTCCGAAGGATGCAGAACTTTTGAGAGAGTCGGGGTCGGTTCCATTCCGGAGAGGTTCATACTGTTCGAGAGCAGAAAGGTTGACAGGCGTATCCTTTAACTGCATGTCTGGTAGTGGGTTGACTCTGTCAACGTCTGAATATGATTTCTCTTGTTTCCCTAAGCAGATGAGCAGTATCGTTTCAAATTTCAATGTGGATTTCGCTGCGGTGAGAACCTCAAGTTTCGCAGTATGCTCGATCGCGGTGCCTGGCTTCGGCGTAATTGACTGGACGAAAGCATCCGCGGTGGCGGACACCTGGCATGTTCTGCGTTGGTCGCGTCGTTGGACCTTACTGGCGCGACGTCTGGTCAGGCCGATCGTCCACGAGAAGCCTTGTTGAGGATTCATAATCAGGGTGGCGAATCTATCTACATCTATCTACCAGGGCCTCAAGTAGATAGATGTAGACGATTAGTAAGCATCTCTAATGTAGATAGATAGATGTAGGCTACATGTAGATGTAGATAGATTTAGTAGATAGATGGTGCACGGACCGTGATACCCTAGCCCACAGCCTCGATCATGTCGTCACCCATCTCCTTCAGCAACCCATCATATTCCTCCAACAGCCCTGCTCTTAGCCATGATCTCACCGTCTGAGTAACAGCAATTGTGCTCGCATCCAGCCGGTGTCGTCTAGGTGAGACCATGCTACCAGCAGAGGAAAACGTCCTCTCACACTCGGCAGCCATTGCGGGAATTGATAAGACGTCGATCGCCATTTTGGCTACACGAGGATACTCAAACCGCTTAGCAGACCAGTATTCAAGAGGGTTGTCATGCTTTGAATACACATCGTTCTTGGTAGATAACCACCTCTCGAACTCATCTTCAAGGAGCTCATGTCCATGGTTTGTACTGGACATAAGCTCGTCCTGGAATGAATCAAACGGATTGTACTCTCGCGCCCTCACAGCTTCGGGAAGATTGCTGTTTGCAATCTCCCACTGTGCAGGAAGGTCGCGATACTCCTCATCCCACAGCGTTTGGACAAGCTGCCGAGCCGTACGCAGCCAGTCCTCCTTTCCGCCGTACGCCTTCGTCAAGAATGCCCATTGTATTCCGGGATGAAGAACCGTGGCCGCATAATATATCGGCGTCTCGTCAAGTTTCGTGTAGTACTTGTTGAGCTTAGCCCAAGCAGAGTTGATGCAGGAGGCATAGTAGTTGGGTTCTGGCCGACCTATAGCCTCGATCTTCGCTTTCTCGAGCGTCGTAAGAAGGAATTCGTAGGCAACAGCTACCTGCCAGATGCTCCCGTACTGTGCCTCGATTCCTCCCTTACGGACCCGGGTTTGGCCATCCCCTTCAAGCCGCAAAAGACAAGATTCGAATATGCTGAGAATATCCTTAAACCAATTCAGTGCATCCCAATCCGCATCGGAGAGGAGATTTGCTTGCTCGAGACACGGAGGAAGCGAGCTGCGCAGCTCCGTCGATTTCGGTCGAGCCCGTGAAAACTTTTTGCCCGACTGTATGGTTATGTCGATAAGCTCTTCGAGGTAGCGGCGGAGCTTGATAGCTCGCTCAATCATGTAATATTGCGAGAGCCAACGCGTACTGTTATCGAGAACTGCGTCAAGAGTACCGGGATAGCTCTTGTCAGGATCTTGCGCAGAATAGAAGTGGCCTTGTTTGATCGATGGACCCAAACTACAAGGTTGTGTAGTTTTCCAACTGGACCTCTCTTCGTCCACTCGCTGAAGTCATCCGGATCAAGGTCCTCGAGAGTATCTTCATCGTTGACAAAGAGCATGGCCTTCGCAACAAGGTAGAGCTAGCCCAGTGCGAGTCGAGAGGATCCATTGGCTCCGGACAGAGTCGGATACTGTGTCCCAATCTTTCGTCGTCGCAGAACAGCTAGATGACGACGGTAGCGTGGGTGTGCTTGACTGGCTAGACATCTCTGAGGAGTTGTAAGTGTCGGGTGAAGGCCCGAAAATGTCGGCTTGCGACGCCATCTTGAGGAGCTGCATCGACTTGACTGTATGGATGGATTTTATTTCGCCCGGGGGGACACACCCCAGAGGGCCTTTGCGCTAAGCTATTTTCGTTTCGTACGGTTCTTCCATAATCACCCGAAGCCCCACAATTTCACTCTACTGACTGGTCCAATCTGATGTATATGCAGTGACAGGCCTGCTTGAAGGCCAACTTCTCCAAGTGTTCAGCATCCTATCCTCAGCAGCTGAAGCACGGTCTGCCAAAATGAGACTGTATGATGTTAGTAGGATTCAATCTGAATAGTTAGTGTGCCTGAGGCTTCTGGTCCATATCAAGCCTCCCCGTTGCAATGGCAAATTTGATCGTCGCCCGTACTGCCCGCATGTCTGGTGTCCATTTGTCACCGTCAGACGCCGCCTTTCCCCCCAGGAAGTATGATAGGTTTCCCATCTTTGCCTGTGAGCATCGCAACATGCCTTCCCGTTGCGCGGTCCATTTTGCACAGCGGAATAGGAAGTGTTCCACTGTCTCTGATGCTAGCCCGCATTCGCAAGTGTCCGATTCCACCGTTCCTATCTTGCATAGAAAGCTGTTAAGTCTCACCATTCCGGTGCGGAGCTGTGATAGTACGTCTGCTTCCTTCCTCTTCAGCGGGTCATATAGAGTACGGGTATGCTTGCCTGGCAGTGCCGTATCTATCTGCTTCGAGCATTTCCCGACTCTTTCTGGTAGTGTTCTTGTTTGCCGCTGCTTGGTTATCGCTAGTCTTATCCTTGTGGATCTTGCTAGATGTGGTGGCACATCTGGTCTGCATTCTCCTTCTGTGGCCTTCCGCGCTGCTGCTTTGGCTTTTGGTCCCAGCGCAAAATCCTCTTCTCCTGCTGGAACCCACAACATCCGGAGAGAGTGGCCCTCGTCTTCGAGACGCTTCATATGGTCGTATATTTGCCGTATGATCTGTTGGCCGGATTGTTGTCGTGGCCGCCGTATGGCTTCTAGTGCGGAGCGGCTGCTCGTCATGACAGTCACATCCCGCCAGCAGAGTCCAGACGGCATACATCTCAATACCATCTCTATAGCTCCCAACTCGGCGATGTATAGGTTCAGCTCCTCCGTCAACCCGAGAGTGATGGAGTAGCTGGCCACTACCTCGTCATCTTTGTTGATCGCCGTATCTCGTACGACACCTCCCATGCCTACCATGCCCCTTCTCTGCGAGGAGCAGGTGGCAATAACTATGCCATCCACCCTCTTTGCTTCTTCCACCGCTCTCTCCCGGTCAGGGTCGCACGACACCGGGATACGGTTCCTCCATGGCGGTAACGCGTACTCCCGAATGATCTCCATTCGTTCAGTGGCTGTTTCCCCTTGTACTTGAGCAATCCTCTGCATCGGCGATACGAATCGGCGACACACTTTCACTTTCAGTGTCGCCAACGGGTGTGTCCTGGGAAGGGTCCGGAGGTTGATCCAAAACCTTGTTGCCGCTTGCGCATGCCGTTCTTGCACCGGTTGGATGCTAGCTTCGGCCTCTGCCACCGCCGTTGCGACGGTCCGGAAAGCCCCCGTGATCGCCTGTGCTCCGACCATCTGTGCCTTGTCCAGCCAAGCAGCTTCTCTGATGCCACATGAGTGCGCCCACACGCTGGACGCATAGTCCATGGTGGGAGCTACTGTTGCTACGAACAGTTGTCTCGCAGTCCGCGGTGACAGCATCTTCAGTCTTCTCAGACACATAGCAGCCGAGAGCCCCTTTGCGGCGGCTCTAGCTATGTGTTCCTTGTACCGCAGTTTCGCGTCCATGACCACTCCCAGGATCTTGGCGCTCGCCTTGGGCTTGACTACTTTTCCTTTGATCATGAACGCTTTGTCGCTGGTACGCGCGGCGTTTCGCGTGAAATGCACGATGGTCGTCTTGTCTCCGTTGAACGTCGCACCGCTCCGTCTTTCCCAGCCCAGTGCTTCGTCTATAATTGATTGGATGCCGGCTCGATTCTCCTCCGCTGTTGGTCCCACCACCCAGGCTGAGTAGTCGTCCACGAATGCCATCGAACCACCTCTTGCGTTGATTCTTCTCTGCACCAAATCTGCATTGAAGAACAGGAACAACACCGGCGACAGTGGTGATCCTTGCGGGAGACCTGCCTGTGGCAACTCCCGTAGCTGTGACTTGTACCCATTTACCACCACGGTGGCCATGCGTCCAGAGCAGAAGGCGTCAATCCATCTCAGCAGTCCACCAGGTATGCCTCTCGCCTTCAGCCTCTCCAGTAGTCGTTCTTTGAACACTCCGTTGTAAGCACCCTTGACGTCGAAACTGATCAGACTGAGCACCCTGCCGGCCCTCCATGCCTTGTAGATCTGCTCCTGCAGCAGTATCAGTGCTTGTTCGGCTGACCTTCGCTTCCTTGCCCCGAAGTGGTTTGCAGGCAGCAGTCCATAGCTTTCCACTACATAGGATACCCGCTCTGCAACGGCTGCCTCGAGTATCTTGCCCAGTGTTGACAGCAGGGATATCGGTCTCCATGCCTTGGCCACTGTGTAGTCTCCCTTGTCTGCTTTCTTTAGCGGGATGATCTTCGCACTCCTCCACTGGTGGGGTACCACACCGTCCCTGAGGGAAGTGTCGAAAAGGTGCAAGACACGGTATCTAACCACTGGCCAAAGCTGTTTCCACACCATTGCTGGCAGACCATCCTCTCCAGGTGCTTTCCAAGGTTTCGCTGCTAGCACTTTTTCTTCAACTTCCTCCATGGTGAGGTCTGGCATGTGCACTTCCGTCCGTTGCGGTCGCTCGCCTTCATCGTCAATCTTAGCCGGCAACGGGGGGAAGAACGTGCTGAGCAGCTCCTCTGCCTGCTCCACCGTATCTTCCGTGGTGGAACCGTCTTCCCTCTTCAGAGGGGGCACCCTGTCGTCCATAACACCTGTTTCTGGTTTTAAGTACTTGGCCGCCTTCCATATGTTGACATCTTCTGCCAGGAAGTCGTCCCAGTGCAGTTTTTTCTGTTTCCGGATGGCATCATGGTACTCCTTGGATGCTTCCTTGGCCCGTCTTTCCAGGTCGGGCCTCACTTGGCCTGCTCGCCGTTGTGCCCTGGCCTGATTTCGCCAGAATGTGTACACCCGCCGAAGTCCTGTCAAATCCTTCGTCCACCAGCGCTTCGCGTACGGTACTGGTTGTGCTCGGGGTGTCAGATCGTGGATCGCCTCGAGGACGACCCTCATTAACTGGTCTGTCTGCTCCTGCACACCGACAGTCCAGGGGAGCTCTCGGAGATTTTTCTTCACCCTGGTTCTGATTGTTGTCCATGGTGCGTTCTTGAACGACAGTCTTTCCGTGACAATCCGATCAGGCATCGCGAGATCGAACGTCGTTTGGATCGCCCGGTGGTCCGATCCGTGTTCTGTCGGGTGTATGGAGCACGTCACCATTTCGTCTGCCAGTTTTGCCGTCGCCAGCATCAGGTCGATTGTGCTTTCCTTGTCGGGGCCTTGCCATGTCTTTGTGCCTCTCGGGAGGAGGCTGCATAGGCCGTGCTCGTTCATGACGTCGATAATCGGTTCGGCCTCGCCTTGCCTTGCCAAGGCCACGTCGTCTCCTCCCCATAGCCGGTCGTGCTGATTAAAATCTCCGGCCAGAATGACGTCCACCGCCATCCCTGACCTGCTCCTGAGGTCGAGGATCACCTGGTGCAGGGTATGGCATGTATTTCGAAGAGCCTGGGGCTTGCGTCCCGGCACATACACTGACACAACCAACATTATTCGGTCCGGAAGTCGTATGGCTGCTGCTGTCAAGTCCGAGGACTGTATTGGTACTTGGTCGGCCCCCAAGTCCCTATTCACCCACAACATGCTCCGGATCGGCCATCTGCCATCTCTCCAAATCGTAGGGACCATTTTAATCCATCTGGGATGCCCCATAGGGACTGTTAATAGTTTGCCGTCACTTTTCCATGCCTGTGGTTCTTGGACTGCCACAACTGCAAAATCCTGGAGTCGCGTATCGTTCATTAGGCTCTCGTGTACCGTGTCCTGTTTTCTTACATTCAGTTGGATGACCTGGAATATTCTACTCATGCCGAGTAGGGTAGAGTTTCGGGCAGCTGCGACTGAACGACTCGTGCGGTCCACCACAGGGTACGCACTTGCGTACCTGCGTCTGGCACTCACTATGATGGTGGTCTTCGGCAGCGCACCTCGCACATACCCGATTCTTGCTGCACGAGAAAGCCTTGTGGCCGAGCTCCTTTGTCAATTAGGATAGAACAGGGCAAGTCAGGATTAAGGTATAGGAGTAGCATGGCCGCATTTATAAATTAGATGGTAAAAGTTGGCGCCTAGCTAGACTGGCTGTTGGTAGAAGGCTTAATGCAATTACTATCACATAGTCTAGCAAGCTATAGGATACATGCCAACAACAGATACTAAATCTATATCTACGTGTAAAGCTTAATTTGGTAACATTCAGTAAGCAGGTATTGGGATAAGACAGCTTGTCAAGCTTGATGAAAAGTCTATTCCCATGGTGTGCTCTCAGACATATGCTTTCTCATATCCTGCAATGTAGGCAAGACTCTCTCCATGTCGGTCGCGCATTTCGTAACAATATCTTTAAAGAATGCTGCTAAACCTGCACATCTCTGAAAATCTTTCTCTAGCTGTGCTTGATAACTGCGAGATTGGCGGTTTCCTTCCTCGGCGATTTTTCTTTGTTCGTGTTCTGTTTCTGCTTTTCTTGTTGCTTCTTGAAGCTGTTGTAACAGGTTTGCGTTTTCTTCCCTTAGCTGATCGATAATGCTACTAAAGCTGGGCTCTGTGGACATCTAACAAAGTTAAGTAAAAGTTGAATAAAGGTTTGATCTTCTAACATACTGATAGAATTTTGCCTCCTGTTGAAACCTGTACACAAGGCGGTACAGCTTCAAAGGATTTCCCAACTTCTCTACATAAAAGTCTATAGGTACCAGTAGAATGGTCGCTTAAGTTCTTTGTGAACATCTTAGAGTAGAGCTCCTCCTTGCCTTGGATAACCCTCCACGAGTAGAAGTCTGTCTCTCGAGGATTAAGGCGAACATCTATAGGCTTTATTTTAATTCCCAATCTACTGTCTGGGCAGATTAGCTAGGCTTGTCTAAATAAGGGTGAATTATTCATACAAATATGCTGGGCCAGTTTCTCTCGACACTCATCCCTTCCTCGGCGGCGATCTATGTTACTCTGGCGCATGGGTGACATCCTTAAAATTGATTAGACAAAGGTGTATACATTCCTGATTGTAAATTACTCTCATGGAACCATACATAGTTCAGCCTCTTATATTGGTACTTCAGTAACCAGAATCCAGGACTTGGTGTCTGTCTGCCTGGAAGCCATGCACCTGGCGGCCAGCCCACGATCCGGGCTGCCGGCATATGCCGATACAGGCGCGATGTCTGCGGGGCAAGTTTAGCCGAACCCAGCCACACTCAGTGAAGCTCACTTTAGACTCACCCCACCTCACCTTCAGCACAGGCAGATTCTGACCTCGTGACTATTCCGGATTCAGGGGCAGCTCAACGCAAGGGACGAATATACAGGTAGTAGGGTCTTACTGATACGACTGAGGGAGAGGTGTTTTTGGGTGTGTTTCTTTGTTTCCTCTTCGCAGCTGATTCGATGTGCGGGGCTAATGCTTTGGTGTTGGTTGACAGGCTTCTCTGTTCTGCTTTCATATTTAAAATCGGAAATATGTGTGAGCAGTACCAGGAAAGACTTCGTCGCACTGTATGAAAACGGCAATGATGTTGAGCTGGATGGCGAGGAACAAAAGATTCTAAGCTGCGGACGGCTGGAAATTGGATCTCCGAGAATATAGAGAGGAATTAGAAATGAAAACCGCTTGAGTTGCCGGGGCGTCGCTACGACGTTCCGTCTTTTTACCTCAGGCACTCAGACCCACTGGGCGCGCTGACGCCTTCCCTAAAAGGTTAATGGCTCCCAGAGGGCCTGAGTGACACGATTTGGTGGGCCATCCCCCAACTTCGTAATGAGCTCACCAAACTCTGTGCAGCATCATACAATATAACAACAGCGTCCCTATATAATTCAACCAAGCCGAGACGTACAATGGAAACACCTACATCACCGCTTTCGTCCATCCGTTCTATAAGGAGGCCCATCGCCGAGAGAGGTGGCGGCGACTGCGACGATTGAGCTTTATATCCCATTCCACCACGTTTGCCAAGTCGCCGTAGCCTGAGCATAACAGCTCTTGAACGACCAACTTTCATCCGTGACAACGCGCTGCCTCTTAGATGACGGATTCTCACGAAATGATGGAGATCTCCTTGTGCGGGGAGCTGCGATTTAATCTTGGTTGTGGCTGGATGTACTACGAACAATGATCCGAAAGAGACGTGGGAAGAGGCCGAGGATCTCGCTTCCTTCTGGCGGCTTTCTTCGATAAAGTGACTTCCGGGATCAATTGGATTGCAGCATGAGCTTAGCAACCATTCCAACGCTGTCCTTCTCCTGCTGGGAGCTCTTGACATTTCATGCATAACTAGGACGCATGATCCCCTGCCTTACTAGATTGGCCGAGTCTTGTGCAGGACTCAGACTGGACTGGTCTTCCGGTACAAATTCAGGTGGGAGAGCATCTGAGAACCACAAGCCGGTGTCAAAGTCCGGGTCCGGGTTGTCAAACGCTGCTAATAACATCGCCTGACTGTTTCTTTTATTTTTGTTTTTGCAGGCTGCGATGAAATTCTTTAGCCAACCCCAACACCCACCCTTAATTAAAACTTAAGGATGTAGTCAAGACCTTGAACTCAATTTCAAGGCTCCTCGTGGGAGAAGAGTGGCCTTGAACGGAGAAACGAGGTCGGAACGAGGAGTTCGCCCTTGGTTGGCGACTCGAATCTCATCGTGCAACCATGGTATGTGCATATGTACGTGCCGCCACTCGCGCGGACAACGTCCGGCCTCTAGGAGCCCGTATTAGGCCCTACGTGAAGTAAAGCTGCCCCTCAGCAAGGTTTCTTCTTTTCTGTGGAGATCTGCTTTGGCTGTGCTAGGCAAACCAGCAGGCGACCAACCATTATCGAGCCCATTGACCACCCAATGTACAGACATGGGGCCAGGCGGGTCCAAACTGTTTATATTCCTCAACGACTTTACAGACTCGGATAATGAGGCTGCGGCTGAGCTCTGGGCATGGCTTCTAGATGTCGACCAGAAGATCAAGGGAATATAGTTCGCAGAGCCGCGATGGGTCAATTTCAGCTACTACATGACCAGCTCGAAGATATTATTGTCGGGCTTGCTCTTCGATGGATTGTTACTAATAATTGGATTGCAATGCTTCCTTTGTTGCCTAGGGTGAATAAAATCCGACTTCCTGAGTGCCTATGTGCAGCTTGGCGTGGATGAAGCGAGGATGTCGTGAATAATTCATCGCGCTTCTGGATTGGCTATGACAGCTGATCCCGGGCCGGAGAGCAGCGCAGAGGTGGCGCCTAATTGGGGGCCAAAACCCACCTTCTATTTTCCCATGCTCATATTTTATCATTTGTATTTCTCTTAATTTCTCCTTTTCCAACCATGAAGCTTCTAGTTGCCCCCGCGACATCCTTGCGCAAAACTACGGCCCGCATTTCCTTTCCGAGATGAGCGATCCGGGAGATAGATCAAGCGAGGAGGGAATCGGCAACTTGGAGCGTCTCCGGGAGGGGCTGCTTGATACCATTGACCAAGTTGAGGAGGCAGGCAATTTCGCGACTGGCGGGGCCATTGAAGAACATCCAAACCCTTGCATCTCGGTTCGCGAGGGCAAAGTCATGTCCCTACCACTCAGGGCAGAAGACGCGCGTGCCCTCGAGGCACTCTCTGACGTGAGTGATGATGCGGTTTCAGTTATTGACGCAAAGAACATCACGATCCAACAGTTAAGCGAGGATGTCTTTTCGGACCAGATCGATCTGCAGATCCAGGCTACCAACCGGATCCGAAAGGTCTTGTGTAAGGAGCGCAACCCCCCTATCGAGGAGGTCATCAAGACCGGTGTCGTCAGCCGTTTCGTCAAGCTCCTCCGATCACCTCACACCCCCCTGCAACTCGAGGCTGCATGGGCCCTCACCAACATCGCCTCGGGCAGCGCTGCGCAGACCCAGGTTGTTATTGAGGCCGGGGCCGTCCCAATCTTTGTCGAGCTCCTTGCCAGCCCAGAGCCCGATGTCCGCGAGCTAGCTGTTTCGGCCCTCGGAAACATTGCTGGTGACAGCCCACAATGCCGAGAGTATGTTTTGAGCTGTGGCGCTCTGAAGCCTCTGCTGGCTCTTCTTGGTGATAGCCGCAAGCTCAGCATGCTGCGCAACGCCACCTGGACCCTTAGCAACTTCTGCCGCGGCAGGACTCCCCAGCCAGACTGGAACACAGTGTGTTTGAATCTGCCATCCTGGCACCGACTCCAGACCAAGGCTACAGCTAATACACTGCCACAGATTGCCCCTGCGCTTCCAGTGCTGTCGAAGCTGCTCTACTCTCTGGACGATGAGGTCCTGATCAATGCCTGCTGGGCTATCTCCTACCTGTCCGACGGATCCAACGATAAGATTCAGGCTGTAATTGAAGCCGGTATCCCGCACCGTCTAGTCGAGCTGCTCATGCATGCCTCCACCTCGGTGCAGACTCCCGCGCTGCGCTCTGTCGGAAACATTGTCACCGGTGACGAAGTTCAAACCCAGACCATTATCAACTGCGGTGCCCTGCCCTGCCTGCTGTCCGTCCTAAGCTCCAACAAGAACTCCATCCGGAAGGAAACGTGTTGGACCATCTCTAACATCACCGCCGGCAACTCTACCCAGATCCAGGCCGTTGTTGACGCGAACATCATCCCACCTCTGATTCACCTGCTGTCAAACGGTGACCTTAAGACGCGCAAGGAGGCTTGCTACGCTATTACCAATACTATTAGTAGAGGTCTACTAAAGCCCGACCAGATCTACTATCTTGTTGCTCAGGGTTGCATCAAGCCCCTATGCGACCTTCTTGGCTGCCCAGACAACGAGACCATCCAGATCGCTCTACACGGCCTCGAGAACATTCTTAAAGTTGGTAAGGCAGACAAGCAGGCTGCCGGTGACACACCTGACGCCTCAAACCGCTACGCCCTGTTCATTAGTGAGTGCGGCGGTATCAAGAAGATTCAGAAGTGCCAGATCAACGCCAACGAGGAGATCTGTATAAAGGCCTACAACATCATCGAGAAGTACTTCTCTAATGAGGACAAAAAACGCGGACGATGGTATGGCACAGACACAAGGCCCCAATGGCACCTTCGGCTTTTGCGCTGGTGCCAACGGTGGTTGAGGCGCCGCGCCTTTTAACTTCTCCAACGGCAACGAAAATGAGTCTATGGAGGACTTAATGTACCAGCCGGACACTTCAAGAGGCCAATATAGCACTCGCCAAACGCCGGAGGGCTAAAAGAAGTCGAGTCCAGCTCGGAGGAGCACTTAGTATTGAGGATTCCCAGGCAATAATCGAAGAAAAACAAAAGGGGAAGCGGCCAGCTGGTGAAATGGCTGGAGGTACTGAGGAGGCGGTTCGCGGCGGACCGTCTAAACGACAATGCAGCAACTGCAGCAAGACTGGGCATAATGTAAGGACTTGTAAGAAAGATGCAGAAGAGTCTAGTCACTCAGATTCGGAGTAAATAATAGCACATTTTCACGCGGTCCGCGGCGGACCGCCCAAATAGTTGGTCTGGATGGTGTAGATTGAGGTTGATCTCTCCCACCAAAAGTCAGCTACTTCAGACTGGCACTGCAGCCACGCCAACCCTTCTAAATTGACAAAATCAATTGAAAATAAGCAATTAAGAACAGTTGGCACTAATTGGTGCCAAATATAATCGACGAATAAGAAGCTCTTACCGCAGACTTCGCAGGACAATAAGTGAGTGCAAACGGACATACATTAAGGAAGGCCAAAGGTGAGGAGAACCTACGGTTTGCGGCTTCATGCTCCGCAGTGAGGAGGACAGGCACGACAGAGTAGGAGGCTCTGCAAGCTTGTGAAGTGAACTCGGCGTCACATTGTGGGCAGCGTGGTTTCGTCCCTTGAGCGGATTTCTCTCTTTGATGACGACGGAGGTTTTTGGACGCTGAGAATTCACGGCCTTTGCACCCGTGCTCCCAGCATATGAATCTGGGACGCCCTTGAATGGCTCTCACGTCGCTCTGACTAGGGCTCTTTTGCGCAAAACCAGTTAAATGATACGTAGGCACCGCTTTCAGAGCTACAATCCTATTATGTCCCTGCTCGTTTCGGCCACCTATGTCGTCTTTAAGTGGTGATAAGAATGGCTCTATTACCCGAGAGAGGTCGTCGTTTGTGACACACACGTTCCAATCAAGGAGAATGAGGAGGTTCGTCTCTGCTCGGTTTACGCTGACCGGGGAGAACCTAAACACATATCCCTGGCATGGAATGATCGAGAAATCGGCCCATTCCTTGTTTGTGAACGTGATATCGTTCATCCATTTCGTCGCCACAACCAGTGAGGCCAAAATGATCCCATAGATAGAACTGTGAAGGTCATGTTCTATCGGGTGTATATAGGACGTAAGGCGGTTAAGATACACAAGTGTTGACATAAGTGTTCGCACTGTCGTATTTGAAGAGTTGAGAAGTTGCCCGATAAAATCCTCGAGGTAAGGCAGCTTTAGATCTTCTGCTGAGACGCCTTCGGAGCTGGTTTGTCGTGTGACCATTTTGATCGAGTTCTCCTGGGTAAGGCCATAAACCGCCGAGGCAGCATATGATACCATAGTCTGAGACACTGGTTGCGTGAAAAATTCATGTAGAGCTCTAGGACCAAGGCCTGCAATGCTCGGCGCTGATCGCGTTGACATGGCTGAGATGTGCCCCGCGGGTGACAACAACTTCTTGGATGCTACAATAGATGTCATCAAACAGAACAGCAATACCCTTAGGTCTGTATAGAGTGATAAGGTTTGGATCCTGAAAATAATCAGTTAGACGTTTGCTGGATGGCTTAAGTACCACAAGAGGGGTCCCAGACGGGCGGTGCAAAGGCCTCCAGTTGGCGCCTGCTGCCGCGCAGCTGGCAGCTTAAGCGCGGTACTATGACGGAACTGTTCCCTGTAGGGTTCCGGTCGAGGTAATTTACCGAATGGTAATTTACCTATCTGACCAAAGTTTTTGACGTCATAAACTTCTAGGTATTTTACATGTCAAAAACCTCTCATTGGCCGATGTCCATATCATCCCCACTATTTTCCAAATCGGTCTCTTCCCAACCCCAGCCATCGACAACAATAGAGTCTTGGTGTCAGATATGTCAGAGGCGAAAGTTGCCACTGGTTGCCACCTATTGCCACCTATCGCCACGAGGCTTAGCAATCAGCTTCTAGCTGATTCTATACAGAAGAGAAAGGGTATATAAAGCTTGCCCTGAAACCTCAAGACAGAGGGGGCGGAGACACAATACAGAATATACAATTTTCACCCTAATATTTGACACTTGGAAGGCGTTTTCTATCTTTATCAGCCGAGCAACATCAACTGTCTCCCAGTTTTTGACAACCATCGGTTCTGCCAGATTATCTTTGGCCGTCTTGAGCCTCTTTAGCACCCGACTGTTCATATAGATGAAAGTGACCTTGTCAGTGCTAAGCGGACTAAGCCGATTCCGAAGCTTACAATGAAGGTAGTTCGTAGCGCTGAAGGAACGCTCTGAAGGGACAGAGTTCGCCAAGGATCCTAGAACTCTCCTTGCCAATGCAGCCAACTTGACTCCCATAGACCCAAAGTATCCCCACGCGCTTAGGACGTAATAGTGAGAAGGCGTATGAGGAGTCTTCGGCTGTTCTCGATAGATCCGCGAGGTTGGGCCAAAGAGAGCACCTTCGCGAGCACGGAATCGGCAAAACTCCCCAAAGAGCTGTTGGTACTCTTCGTTACTAGTGTTTTCTTCTAGGAAGCGATGTGCTCTCTCCATAGTGTCAAGCCCAAGACCCTCCCCTATTGTTGTCCGTGGGTCCAGGGCAAATGCGAAGTGGTGAATGTCTGTCGTTTGGCCTTTCATCCTTTGGACTCGCCATTGCCTCAGCTCCGAGTAGTTGATAAGAGGATCTTGGTTAGCCTCTTCAAGGGCATCCCATTTGCTCTGGATAGTCAACCAACGGGGAATAACCTCTCCAACGCACGAGTGATCTCGCTCCGAGCAACGTTGTGCGTTTTCGATAGGCCGAAGGATCTTAGCCAACATCTCTACCTCATGCCAAAACTCAAATTTTCCTATAGAATCGTTCAACTGACGCAACTTGCTGTCAGCATAAATTTGGGAGAGCAGCCTTTAAAAAGACATCGCTCGCTTTCAGCGGCTCCGTAAGTGCCAATATGGTCCGCAGAATTTCGCAGAATCACTTGTGTACAGGAGGCGCCGCCGACGTTGAGATGTCACGATTTTGAGATTCTAGAAAAAAGGGGCCACAGTTATGTCCTCGATCTCTACTGTATAAGTTACTTGTGAATCATTTCATTTCAATTTAACATACAGCATTGGCTCAATGTTGTCCTACTTCATGTCGTAAGTAATGTACTTTATACCAATCGGTAACTACTCGTCCAATAATGCGACCGCTTAAGGCAATTTTGCGTGGCAAGCCCCAAAGAATATGAGGCAGTGAATCCAAGTAGTGTTTTGCGCGTCTATATGTACTGTGGAGCCATAGCGACCTCAAAATCTATTATCACAAATTAATCATCTACGCCCTGCATCCCTGCATTCTTGCCTCAGGATGTGCAATATCTCGTGATACCCTCTTGACTCAGCGAATTCCATTGCACTCATATCGAACTCCCCTCTGATTTCCATGTCAGTATCGCCTGCTCTATAGACCACTGAGCTGATACATGTCAAGAGAGGAAGGCACGAGGACGAAAGAACGACTGGATCAGCGGGCAAGGAGTGCGCAGGTCAGGATGAGGAATCACATGCCCAGTCATAGTCACAGAGTCGCCACAATTAGATAAAAGGAGCTTCAACCCCTTTCCCATCTACCTCCCTAGTCCAACAAAACATACACTCAATTTCTTCTTTTTTATGTCATGAAACTCACTAAAGAACAAGTCGACCTATTCCACATAGCAGTGGGGATCCAGTTCCATCTTCTAGAAGCCTACCGCAAAGCCCAAGAAGCCAAAACCCATTCGCCAGAAAATGTCTTCTTAGACTCTGGTGGTATGTCATCTTTTATGGCCTTGGTGTTAACAAAGAAGGCGGCAGGACGCCGTCGGCCTGTTAAAAGGGTGTACAATATATTTAAGTATTGACGACCTTTGGCGACCAGATCAACCTCTTTATCCGGGCTTCCATCAACCATATCACCAAGTCTGAGTTCTTCATTGCGTTCAAGGCAGCCCACGACAAGACCTTTACGGAGGATAATAGCACCGCAGCTTGTACAACAGTCTTCAAACTCACGCCAGCGGAGCAGTTCAGGCCCTTGCGGCGATAGGCTGCCAAAGAAGCCAACACCAGTTAGGGTGGTGAAGCCCCAAGGGATAGCCCAGGCAAGCAGAGACAGGCCGTCGAAAGAGGTCGGCGAAAGGATCGAAGGGCTGAATACAGAGTAGAGGAGCAGGGCAGTCTATGGGAAGTGGGATGGCACAGTCTGACCAGCATCCTACCGCCACCATCGGGACCTAACACCACTACACCTGACACCGTTACATGGCAATACGTGCTGACTTGACATGCCGGCGATCCTGGACGATGAGAACACCAAGCGTTCGGAAACTCGGCCGATGTAGCGGACACAACCGGCTTCTGTCAAGGTACCAAGAGACGTCATCGTGAAAGAGAAACGAGGATTGGGGTTTGGCAGTGGGCAAGATTTTTATTTTACCCCTGCTGCAGGAATGAGAAGTCTGTCCAGAATTTGAGTACCATTGCCTGTTTTGCCTTCACGGCCGGTGCCATGACCTGAACAGTTCGGGAAGCCCCTTTGCTCAACATCTCTCGCATGTCCGCCTTCGAGACCTGACAGAGCGCAACCAAAACCCCACGGAGTGGATGGTGCTCGCCGTAGGTATCGCGTACCAGCCTCTGCAACTCCAGGAGAAAGTCTGTGACAAAGGAGTACTCATACTCTGGCCAGGCCAGATCCAACTTGAGCAGTTTATAACAGATCCGCCAAAACCGAACAATGAAGACATGATGCCGCATACGCTGGCCCTCCATCGACAAAGGAGCCTTCAGATGTTCCAAACGTTGCAATGTCGATTGATCCTTCAAACGTCCGGATTTCAGAAGCCGCGATACCCATGGACTCGTCGACCGTACCAAAAACCGCAACTCTAGGTGCGCCTTGTTCCGACTGATCACAAACTTCCTCTTGCAGCCAGCCCGAAGATAACCTTCAGCCATGCAGTATAAGTCGGCTACCCTTTGCCATTGCAGGCTGGAATTCTCCTTCACTTTGGGGATCAACAAGTCACGGTATGTGAACCGTTGTATCGAGTCCTCGAAGACAACCCGAATGAATTGGTCGATTGAGTGAAGCATCGATTCCTCCAGCCAATATGCATTGGCCCTCTGCAATGGACTAGGCCCCGGATCCGGGGCGATGCGCCGCAGCTGTTCGGATTGTCGGGATGCTAGGGAGAGTGGTTTTCGGTATTGCACTGTATTGAAGATCGCGACGAAGAGGGCCGGCCGCGAGAAGGCAAATTCGGCGCGATTTGGGAGGTTTTGTTGACAATGGAGTGGCTCCTGAAGCACTTAGAAGAGGCAAAGTTACAACATGAGCGAGACGAGGAGCCTTACCTGCGAATTGGCTGCAATCTCGGCTGGATGAAGCTGGATCAATACTACGCCCTAACCGAGGACAGCCCTGCATACCTCGCAAGCCTCGTCCTCCATCCCGCATTTCGCTGGTCAACCGTCGAGTCACAATGGTCTGATCATCCGGATTGGTTGGCCAGAGGAAGGGTGGCCGTGCAAGAGCTATGGGAGGAGTACCGAAGCCTCCCGGTCGAGCAAGATACGATACCGGAGCAGCCGACTGTTGCAAGGAAGACAACGGACCTGGATGACTTTATGACTTCAATTAGAAAACTCGGCGCCCAGCCTGCGCCTTCAGTGTGCTCCATGCGTGACGAGTACGCAGAATGGGTGGCCAGTACCGATCCGGGCGATTGTTTGGTAGACGACCCGATCCAGTATTGGCTTCTCCGCAGACGCCAATATCCACGCTTGTCGCGAATGGCAATCGATCTCTTTTCCATTCCGGCTATGTCTTCGGAGCCAGAGCGAATATTTAGCCTTGCCGGACAGATGGTCACAGCTCAGAGAGGCCGCCTCAAAGCGGATCTTATAGGAGCTGCTCAATGTCTTTCGTCGTGGGAGAAAAGTGGGGTTATCCACAGGCCTCGCAATCAATCCATTACATCCACTCCCAGGTCAAGTGTAATGGATTGACGCTTGGACGTAGTATTTTGCCAGTGGAATGGATCCATCCTATCCAGAATGGATGGATTGAGGATGGATTGATTCAAATGGATTCGGCTCCGTGAAATCCCAATTAGGAAATAACTAGCTGGCTAACTTCTTCCACCAACTCACGCGTTTGAGGTGGCAACTCCCTGATCCATGCTGTCGCTCGCTTTTCAACTTCTTCAGCAGCCAATTTAGCCAAAGCAAGATCTTCTTGTTCTTCAAACCAAGAGGCTATCCTCGGATCCAAGTCCTTGATAATACCTGCTCTGTACCAAGAGCGAAGAACCTGACAAAGGCTGATCACGTCAGCATCCAGATTCCTTCTCGACGCCACCACCATCCTCTTAGCCGCTGAAAATAACCTCTCGCATTCAGCTGACATGCTAGGGGCTGTCAGGAAATCAAGGGCCATTAGTGAAAGACGAGGGTACTTGAATCGGCGGTCATGCCAGTACTGGATAGGATCGTCGACTTCATTGTCGCCTGGCTCATAGGCGGCCTGCCAAGCAGCAAATTCATCATCGCTTGGTCTAGGTAATGGGGAAGAAGCTGGAGGCTTGGTTCGTGATCGGTTGACGTGCTCTTGGAAGGGATTCTTGAACGTCCTCCGTCGCTTAGGAGCATGTTTTTCAACGGCCACGATGTCAAGATTGCGGTATTTTTCGTCCCATACCTCTTGAACCAGATGTTTTGCCTTCTCAACCCAGTCAGGTCGGTGCTCCCAAGTTGATTCAAACCAGCCCCATCGGTATGCTGGGTGAAGTGCAATTGCAGCATAATAGACGGACGTGTTGTTACACTTGTTGTAGTACTCATCCAACTTGTCCCAAGCTAGGTTGATACCTACCCTGAAGTGTTCAGGGTCAGGGAAATCATTAGCCACGGCCTTAAAGTGCTCAAGCTCGCCGAGCAAGAATTCAAAGCCTTAAAGGACCTCCCATATGTTGCCATAGGACCCGGTAAATCCATGTTTGCGCTGACGGACATGGCCGTCACCCTCAAGTTGAATGACAGTTGCTTCGAAC
Organism: Diaporthe sp. PMI_573; assembly: GCA_021399435.1. Taxonomy (NCBI): domain Eukaryota; kingdom Fungi; phylum Ascomycota; class Sordariomycetes; order Diaporthales; family Diaporthaceae; genus Diaporthe; species Diaporthe sp. PMI_573. Next base: position 58,559 of record JAJTUP010000129.1, read on the forward strand.
AAGGTGAGGATCTCCTCAAGGTGTTCAAGAACAGCCCAATCATTGGCGGTGAGCTGGTTTTCTTCCTTGAGTATTCGCGGTATCTTTTGGATTGCCGCTTGTGTAACGCTGCCCGTCCTCTTCGATCGATTTTCTTGCTCCCACTCGTGCTTGAACTCTACTATCATTAACTCAATATAAGGGCGAGGCTTCAAAGCGCGTCGGATCATGAACAATTGGGACAGCCAGCGTGTATCGTTGTCGAGTACAACGTGTAGGGATCGTTGGGTACGTCGTTCATCAGCAGGCAGCGCGTTGATCTTTTCGTCTTGGATTCGCAAAAGTTTATATGTCAACCTAACAATTAACTAGCAAGTTAAATAATAGGTAAGCTTTGAGTAGGAAACATACCTATCTGACCTGTCGATATCAACAACCATATTATGAAGTTTTCCAACTGGTCCTTTGTCACGCCATAATGCGTACTCGTCTTTGGTTAGTGCGCGTTCACCAGACAACAACTCTTCGAACGCATCAGCGTTGTGGCCGAACAGCAACGCTTTTGCAGCGAGATTAATCGTATGGCCAATGCATCGGCAGCGACGGCTGTGGCCGAGGAACCCGAGTTCACCACCAATTGCCTCCATAGCTGTGTCATTATTGCTCGCGTTGTCAAGTACAGCGTAGCCAACCTTATCTTCAACACCAAATGCTTCGAGGATTTTGCATACCTCGTCCGCAATTCTGGTGCCTATATGCCTACCAACCTCGGGGATTGCAAGTGTGATCTTGATCCTGAGCGGACATTTAGTGTCACAAAGTTGACAGTAAGTTCGCAAAGGCACAGTCTAAGGCCCGAGATAATAGAGGAAATACAGTGCCTACGGAATTGGCTAGGCCATCAAGCGATCACTGTGGGCGAGGTCGTCAGTTTTGGTGGAGACCTGATGGGTTGGGATGGAGTGGAGGCGTGAGAGTACCAATAGCTTCATCCTGACCTCAGGTCAGCTGGCTTCAATTCAAGTATATCAATTCAATTCAAGTTAAGTAAGTTCACAGACGATTTTATTTCAAGTAATCAAGTTCGGGGCCCGAACTTGACTTACTTGAATTGAAATCAGCGCTGCTGTCCAGAGCAGACCTGTCGTGAGTTTCCGCCAGGAGGCGCCGCCGCTTCTCGAGTGAGGTGTTATCATTTATTGGATTTTGGGTCTTGTTTGCATAGTGTGCAGGAGTATGCCCTGTCACCTTTCCGTTGTCCCTAGGCGGGCTAAAGTTCCCGGCGGGTAGCTCGCTGCGTGATGAATGCGGCTGGCTGGGTGACAAGTCAAAGCGATGTATCTGTCGCGGTTTTCTCGCGGGTAGCTGATCCATTGCCAATTGGACACCAGTCGTTCCGACCTCATTCAATTGTTGACCCGTCAGTAAAAAGGCAGGTTCTGTTGCAGTGCCCAATGGCGTATAGACGTGCACTGCCTCTTGAAGTTGCCTGCCGTTGTGCGCTGGCCCTGGCTGAGGCACCTTGTCAGTGGTCCTCGATAATTCAGGAAGAACGCGGCGAATGTGAGAGCGGCATGCGGGCAATCCATTGGCAGCAAATTCTTGGCAGCTTGGAACGGTGCATTCTAACCTTGTAAATAAGGACTGTTCCTCACCGCTCAGCAGGAAAGGAGAGATGGAAGAGCAAAGTCTCGCAGTACGGCGCGGCGCGTAAGAGGAGACGGACCGACCCCTGTGAGGATTGGAAGGGGGCCTGGTCGATTTGCCCGATAACAACAACCGCCCCAACAGCAACATTGTATTTAGTAGGTCTGAACAGAAATGCAGCTTCTGAGCGGTAGTGAATTCTTGGTCGCCACTCGCAGCACCATCAGACCGGCGCCGAGGTGCAGGCTTCGGCGCAGGTACCTGAGTCGTTGGCTTACAAGCTGCCACCTTCCGAGCTGATGGTGCCTGTGGCACGGGGCCACAACGGCGGGGCTTCTTATGCAGAGACTCTAGCTCGTCGTCTCCGTCCAGATCAATATAGTGTACTTGCTTCCGTAGGGGTGGTGCAGGCTTAGGATGGTCAGAACCACCGCGGAGGTCCAGTCGAGACGCGTATGATGGGACCATAGCTACCACCAGCTCACTAAGTACGTCTTGAGGTAAAGACTTGGCGAATTCAGCCTTGGAATCGGAGGTGTGCATGTACTCTGCCGCCCAGTCAATGAGCAGCCTCCTGACGGAGCATCCCTCTGGGGTGTCCTTCCACAACTGTACCATCAGCGGAGCAGAAGGTATTCTCATGGTAGCTCGCCGTACCAGTGTCATTGCGTCGAGAGTATGGTCGCAAAGACCGTCTATGCGAAGCTCATGTCCCAGCTTCCAAACTCCGATCAGAATTTCGTATGATGGAAAGAGGTGCTCATCAGGGATGACCACACCAGTGTACAGGAAATGTTGAACGAAGCCGAACACCTCGACGGGACAGTGAGGCAGTCGCTCGAGGTACGAATCCTCGACCGTGCCGGCAAATTTCTCGCGGTAGAAGGATGACTTTGGTTGAGGTAGTTCTTGATGAACCAGATGCTCAAGTGGTACAGCCACCTAAAAGCTGTGCCAATCAATTCCTACACTGACTTGCGGATCATCGGGGCGAGATGGGCAGTCATCTTCCGCATCCAAATCGAAGACGAAAAAGAACAACAGTGGGAAGCAAGTGGCCAGGTACTTTTGGTACTGTGTGAGTGTATCCGTGGCACTGGAAACGTGATCCGGCGAATCGTCAATATCTCTGACTTGAAGTAGTGTGTATGCTCTTGCGGGCCTCAGTCGATCAACCAAACCGCCTGCGCTGCATGCTATCTCGAGGTCCTGTACGTATTTACGCTCTGTATTGACTAGCTCATAGGTAATGCGGTCACGGTAGCTGATTTCCGCATGAGCTGTGCTATGTATCGGTGGAAGCAGTGTCGATTGACTCTTGTTCGGGTTGGTTGATGTTTCCCCTCTTGACCGTGCACGGGCCATAATACGGTCTGTGCGCGTAATTTCAGTTTCCTCCGACCCCCTGAAATTCACCGATTTCCTTCACGGGGGTCAGTGGGGACTGAATTTTCGCGCTAGCAGTCCTTCCCCACCCACTCCACCTGGCCGGGACAGCTTTGTCTGTATTCTCCATTGCTCGACTCGACCATCGCGCCATAAACTACATCTTCCTCGTGCGCTTCGGCCTAAGCATATGATGGAGCCTGCTGTCTTACCGTCTGTTCGCATCTCTGCGACACCCTCGTGGGCAGATCGTCAGGAGCGCCATCGAAGCTTCAACCGAGTCGTCGAGTTCTGCCACCCCGGCTATGAGTACCCTCACAACGTCCTCTTAAAGCTGAATGCGATCGAGCCCGAGCCGGAGACACCGTCGAATGTTCGGAGGTTCGGAGTACACCATGATACGGCGCGCACCGCATGTGCCATCCTCGCCAACAACGCCTGGGAAGGCTACCTCACCGCTGACGAGCCCACCGGTACCCGAATCCCAATCGACGACCCCGAACGTGTTCTGATCAACAACCGCTATTACTTCCACCACCCTTCCTATCCGGCCTCCGATCCGAAGTACCCCATAGTTGCCGATTTTCAGTCATGGGAATTCCCTTCACAGCTCCCGTCATACTGGCACTCACTTGTCATACCTCCCAGGGAGCCCTTACTTCAACCGCCGCAATGCTGTGTAGTCACGGGCCGCCATATACCACTAGAATCTGCTCACTTGGTTCCAGTCAATCAGACTTTTTGGTTTAATACGAATTCAATGGACAGGTTTCAACAACAGACGGGCCAGGAAAATATCAACTGGATCAATCAGCCCGATAATAAGTGTCTGCTGACAAAAGACCTCCATGCCCTCTCCGGCCAAGGCTATTTGGTTTTTGTTCCCCGTCCATGTACAAAACCTGGCGGCGAGTCGAGCGGGATTGCTACTTACACTTCATCTCAGCCTCATCCGGGCTCTGCATCCTCCTACGTGCCGCCACGTCGACTAGCACTTGTCAACTACATACTAAGGCCCAATCCTTTCCACGAGCTTGTCGACCTCTACCATCTCCGTTCCTTAGAACCCATCCAGGGCATTCCACCTGAATATATCTTCGCCCATTTCGCATACTCTATCTTCGGTACGTGCGTCTTCTTCAAGGACGATGGTTGGGCACGGAAATGTATTCAGCTGGAGGTGGAGGCCGGACGCCCCCGGTATAAGACCAGGGACAATCCGCAGACAGACTTCAAGAAGCCCGGCAGGAGCCCGACCAAGCGACGCACAGCTTCGTACAGCTCACCTATAGGAAAGCGGACTCGCAGTAGCAGCACCAGCAGGCAAGGCGTCGCCGAATGGCTCTCATTTGTCCACGAGATAGACTCGAGCGAAGAGGATGAGCCGCCACGTGGTCGCTCACTCCGGCGGCATGGGAGGGTGCCAGGGCTTACTCGGTCCCCGTACTCACCAGAGCTCGATCACCTAGCGTTAAACACCAGCCGCACCGTCACGGAAGAACCGTTTCCGGTCGTTGTGGATGACGATGGATTTGGTCTTGGGGCGCCTGCCGGTGACGGGCGGAAACGCTCCCGCTCCCACTCACGCCCGAGGAAACGCCTCAGGCGAGAAACAGATGCATAACGTAATGGTATGGAGGGCACATCAGTCTTGAGGTTTCGTAATTTAAGTGCAAGACATGAATAACGTATGGGGAATAGATCCGCGGTTACTACGAAGAGGATTTCTGAAGCGCATGGTGCACAAGGTCAAGGTACACACTCGCCCCTTCTATAGAGCAGAAACACCATAATGGAACGACGCTGATAATCCTTTGACTGTTGCAGGGCACTTACCCTTCGAGATTCCCAAGGCTCCTGAAAAGAAGAAGGATTGTTGGGACCTGTTTATGACAAGAGATTGCAATATCCTCTCCGTTCAAGCTGTCAGTCCATCAGAGTCTTCCGAGCACGGGCAGTATATAGGGACACTCGATCTACATCAACACGGCTTCTGGGACAGAAGGAAAAGAAGGAATGGAAACCTCGGGCAAGTCCGTACAGCAAATACAAAATGACGGCAGTACGTCATCAGGGAGCATATGATGAGCAACCACGACCACTAGAATTCGAAGCCTATTCAACGTCTTGAAGCAGCCGGCGAGGCTGAAATCGTGGTGGGAGTGCGGATTTCCGGAAGTGGGTATGTAAGCATCTTGAACGGATTAGGGTTGATACTGTAAACCTGAAATTCGACTAATACTCACAATGTCTCCCAGAGCTGGCGACCTATCTACCATTCCATTTCCTTCATACAACCTTCTTTGCAGACCATTTTGCTACAAACCTTATTTTTTATGTCAACCGCTCTTACAACACAATAGCCTTTAACACCGCCGGCCAAAAGAGTGCAGCAATTTATACGCCCTGGATAACAATTTGTATGCCTTGATTTACCTCTCTCTTGGCGCAGTTTCTTATTGGCTCAGTTGGACCACTGTTCCAAAAGCCGTCCTTTAGAATTTCAACATGCCCCCTGTGAGGCGGGTTGAATGCGCCGGGGTATATTATTATGTAGTTGGTCTGGTCTGATCGGAGAACAGGTTTGATCCTACGGTCCCTGCGCACAGACGCAGCAGGTGGTTCTGTCATGCTCTTCCAGGCCTGGAGGAGGTGCGCATCGAGTTGCGTCTTCTTCCCGGCCTGGAGGAGACGCACGTCGTCTTGCGACATCCTCCAGGCCCGGAGGAGATATCCATCGAGATTTTCAGTCCTGGCTCCCATGGCTGCCTTGATTCAGAGTTTGTTTGCAAATGTTTTGCTGCTTCCAGGTTTCGCTTGAGAGATGATTTGAAGTTGATGGATGATGTTATCCTGAGGGGGCCACACATCTTTACTCGTCCTTTGTAAATTGATAATGGGCCGGGTCCGTAGTAACTTTGTATTATTTCGGGTTACAAGCTGCGCCCTAGATTCACAAAGGATGATTGGAAGTTGGCATCGCATTCCTGAAGCGGGTCAACTTAGTGGCCGGCTTCAATTGTGGTTGGGTGTCTTGCAACACCAACAATGACATAGAACACCAACAGTGTACTTTGAGATAGGCTAGGCTTTCGATCTGAGACAGCCCTGTAAAAATCTTTGGACGAGTACTTGCGGAAGCTGACAAAGGGTAATGCTGGGCCTTGGCAGGGCCTGCGCCATGATTTTCAGCCAGAGGCAGGGAAGTTGTATAAGCGACTCTACAGTTGGGCTTGGAGGCCTCCTTAGTTGAGTGCTTTTGAGGATTCAGGTCTTCTCCTTAAGTTTGCGCTCAGTGACTCATCTTCGGTTTGCGTGGTTGGTGTTAAGGACGAAGGCCTGGAGCGCGGTAAAGTGGAAAAAGTGCGGAGACCACAAAACAGACCCTATTTACGTAAGCTTGGGAAACCCTATTTAAAGCGGCCACTATCCGGGCACATCTAAAACGATTTTGCTGCTTCAGTTCAATTAGTTTCAATATCACTGATTACTACACCGTTACGGAACAGGAACATTGTGACGGCAGCCACGGTCAAGCAAACCCTGGCCGTCACAAGGCCCTAACCCTTAGCCCCACAGTCGCGTCAAGACTTCGCGAGTCAGGGACCGCCAGAGCTTCGCTCTCCCCTTTCTTTTCCTCTCCTCAGCTTAGAATATTCGTTGATAGCGCCAATAGACCCAGCTCCCATGCTGCATCTCGTGCTGGCCGTGACAACAGCTAGGGGACGTTTTAGTTGTTGCTGTCAGATGTAACGGTACGGTGGTAAGACCCAAGGAAATAGCGGTTAGGGGCTACAGGGTATAGGAAGAATAATCTAAAAAAATATCAGCAAAGACCTAGTTAGTGAAGAATGATCCCTGAGCGAGATATGCTGAGACCTAAGCATTAGGAATCCTTTATATCAATCGAAGATGGCGCAAAAGTTAGACGGTAATTTATTTGACGTGGAGATGATCAAGGATAGAGGGAATGATCAACGATCAATAGAATCACGAAGAACCAGTGCCCGCCCGTCGGTTGATTGAGTGGTCATTAAGATGTACAAATATGTTTTCGCGTGAAGATATTTGCCGCTAAGTACAAAGGCCAAGCAGCAAGGAAGTCTAATGTCGTTATCAGAGCCGTGGAGAAGACGGCCAGCCAGGCTACGCGGTAAGGAAAACAATCATCCCGTATTTCTGGGGGGAGAAGGACATCAAGGATCTCAACATATACCCCTGGAGCGCCACGCCGAAGAGAAACAAGTTCGCCAGGAGCTGATCGCGCGCGGGCGCAAGTATGCGGAGCTGGCCAAGGCCCCGTACCAGCTCATGTGCGGGCTAGTAGAGACGAAATGTTCTGTGAATGCGTTTATCAGCTCATCGTTGAGCCAGTAATCCCACGTCAGTTGCACTTAGGCTGACTTGGCTATGGATCCTCAATCGACCTATCAATTGGGTCGCTACTGTGGTCCAGGCCTTATGCTCGAGGTAATGACTCCTATGCGAGTTAGGAAATTTCGCTTGACGTAAGCCCTTTGCCAGTGCGGGGTTCGTGCCATGTGCTGTACCTCTGTGTGACCTTAGTCGGGCACCAGGGAAACGAAATTCCCCCCCGCGCGTCGGTGCTGTCTCGTATGCCCGCCTACTCTTCCTCGATACGTCAACAACTGATCCGAAACCTCTACCTTTGCTGCGTTACCGAATTGAGTTTTCACCGTCTTACACGACAAGTTTTCTACCTTCTGCATACCCTTGTTCCCCAAGACTCCCATGGACCAAAACTTGGAATCTCCGTCGGCTGGGATATCTGCCGCGAACCTGCCAAATGAACTCATGGACCCGCAGACTTCGCTCTTTGGGCTGTTGGAAAGAGACCACACACCAGAACGAACGGGCCTAGATAACGAGCACGAAGCTCGGGAGTCAGAAATCAATGCGCGTCTCCGCCACGAGAAAGACTACTTTATTTTGAGCTTGAATCAGACCTTCCAAAAGATGCAAGAGGCTGTTGTGAAGATATTGAATTCCACCGTCGCCAATCAAGTACACCTGCACTTGGAGAGAGACAAGCTCCGTCGCAATTCTGAAGAAAGGAAACGAATGGCCGTGGCGAATGTCCTTAAGATGGTCACAGATGTGATTTGCAATTCGACAGCAGAGCAAAACATGACATTGGGCTCTCTAGTAAGGGCATTGACTTCCCCTACGATGGCGGTAAACGTTTGAATAGCTGGGAGTCTCCATACAGTAAATGCTGACGACGACAATAAACAGGCCACTACTATTGACGGGTTTCCGGGCACGGGCACGCTGCATCGAGCGCATTCGCCACATCCACATCGCTCGGATACGACACTGTCTAATGGAGTAGCCCGAGTCGGCACGGTCCCCCGGTCTCCCACTCTACAGCCACCTGCGCCTACACCTACAAGCGACTCGTTATGCTCCGAAACACATCCGCGTGAACAGCTAATATCTGACAATCGTGCATCACAGCAAAAGCCTGGCACAGCATTAACTTCAGCCACTCTACCCAGCCAGGCAAAGAGGACGAGGACTGACTTACCAGATGAAAGCACGACGATCACGACAAAACGCCAACGTGTAGATCACTTAGCAGCAGAGCAGACCCCTACGGACAACTCGGCCGAAAATACGGCAAACCGCGAGATCACCTTCGACATGGTCTTTCAAGACGGTCAGGCCAAATATAAGCACAAGATCTTCGAATTAAAGGAAGGATCGGGTGATTGGTACATCGTTAAGTGCGATAAACACGAAACGCACTTTGGCTTTAAGAACCCCGTACGCGGCGCCGCCACACACATTAATAGCCCCTGCCATGGCAACTTGCAAAGGACGAACGACCTTGCCATTCGGGAGTGTGGGTTTCTTGTGACGGATTGTACAGCTGAGCTTGCGCAAGCAAACAACAAAATGTTCGAGGACGCACTGAGAGAAAAATACAAGATCCTGGGACAGTCGAACACCAAGGTTGCAAACAATCAGCGAGGTCGCCCAAGGAAAAGGCAAAGAAACCCGCGAAAAACGAACACCGACGACAGATGCAGTAATTTGACGAACTGTGTTGGATCTAGCGAGAAGCTAGCTGATTGCATCACCATTCCTTTAGCGTCAGAACCGCGTATAGATGCAGAGGTCGCGAATACTCAGGGCCCCGGTGGTCTTCATGAACGCTCGGCCCCAAGAAAGCAGGGCGCTGACCATGTGGTCATTGCTCCTGCGTCAGAACTTCAGTGCTCGGACACTGAGAGTCTTCGCGTCACCGGGGGAACGCCACCTAGGAATCTAGGTACAACTGACAGTGGCTTATCATCCGGATATGCAGCGGCTGCCAACGCCCTTTTGCAGCTCCGCGAAGGTACGCTTGATGCCAACGGATATCACCTTCGTGAGGAGTGCCCCGCAACAAGGTGACTAAGCTAAGTCACGTCATGGATATATTGGATATGAGTTAGGGTCTGGATTGCAACTTCGGTGGCGGGAGTGACCGCCTGTGCAGACGGACATCTGGCGGGCGCACATCGTAATTGTGGGTTGGTAGTAGGGATTCATAGTCACTCATCACTGCTGCTGTGATATACCTGGGTACCAATCGACATTCGAGGAATTTAGATTTCCACTCCATCATCGCAGAGGTACTTGATCAAGATATACCCGAGACATTGCATTCATGGCAACCAAGACTGGTCTCACGTTGAACAGTATAGTTGCGGGCATAGAGGCTAACCCCGTGGAATCGCCAACTTGGCCGAAACCACCATCATCAGAGGTGTTACCCACATCCATTGCTGCCAGCTCGCCGTGCCGGTCTGGACCTCAGAATTTATTAACCAAAGTTCCGCTTATCTCGTTCCATTCACGCTGCTTGGTGAAATGTGAATGCTTCTTCAATTCAAAGCTTGGCATGTTTTGGCTCTAATGAGCGTAGCCCCAGGTTCCTAGGCACGTGTAAACGGAGACAACATTGCTTCCTCGTTATTTTATTCCCAACTGGGGCCACATATGTGGGATAATTTCAGCAACCCAAAAAAAAAGTCACGCAACGGAGCCATACTAGAGATAGTTTAGACGTGGACTTAGACGTGACCCGATTGTGTCCGTATACCTGTTCAAAAAGAGAGTGGCCCTTTCGATTTGGTGAATGGCCCTTGCTAGATTCCTGTTGGGGCGGCCAGGGTTAACCTGTTATAGAATTATAACTACCTAGGGGGCCCTTGTTGCCTTTTTCTTCCAAAGCAATCCCTTAACCACTTTGACGTAGTTCACATCCCAACATTACTGGACCCTTCATTTGAAATCCTCCAAGATGCCTAGAGGTGCTTATGATGTGTTTGCCACCAACAATCCTCGTCCAAAGCCGAACCTATCGAAAGTTCAGCTTGGATCCTCCAACATAGGCAAAGGAAGTATTTTATTTAAAAGCAAGAGAAAACTACAGGCAAATATGGCACCAAAGCTGAACAGTAGCACAGCCAATCCATAGATAATAGCTTGGGCAACCTAAAGGGAAGAAAATCACGAAGAACATAAGCCCATTGTGGCTGCTCTAATGGATGCTGGTGCAAATCCAACCATCATGGACTACAATGGGAATACAGCAATTACAATAGCAAGCAAAACGGGACATAAGAGGATTATTAAGATGTTGAATGAACAACATAATGACGCTTGAAAAAAAAAAAAGTCATCAGCTGCCTATGAACTCTGATCGGGGGTGTGGAAGACCAAGGAAAATCACATCCCAGACCTCAAACCATTGTTCATGCAGCGGCTTCTCTTCTCGACATTTGTCCACCTGCGGTAGGTTTTTGAAGCATTGTCGCAACCGCCGTCTTCCCATCGTGCGGATCTTAAGCCTCCCATTCGACCACTAGTGGCGAGACAGAAGAGTGTAATGCCGCTCAGGCTTTGGAAGTCTTTGACTCGCCTGCTAAGTGATATTATGATCCTGCGATGGAAAGCAACCTGTACAGAATGATATAGTGCTGACCTTGTTATATGGTACAAAACTAATTTTTTTTTGCTCGTTATTCTCAATATTCTCAATTTCGTATCTTGTCGAGCCTGTCTGTCTCTCTGATTTTCCATCTGCATTCGCTTCCCGTCTTTGGCTCTACATATCCTCCGGCTACATCTGGACCGAGAAGCGACATGGCGTCCCCCAGCGCCCCTCCCGAACCTATCCGTTGTACATGTACTCGTCCCTCCTGTACTCGGCCGCTAGTGGATGAGGAGGTTGACGATGACAAGGTGGACTGCGATCTGGATGAGCTAGAAAAAACGCTAGAAAAGAACGAAAACGGGCAACAAGTCCCACATGGGGTGCCACGGGAAGGCGAAGACGACGACAACGCTGCTTCGAGCTCGGATTCGGACGAGGAGCCGACCGACTACCTCTATAGAAACAGGACAGACGACGAATCGGACGACGAATCGTCGCTAGTGGATCCGGGAGAGGGTCCTGACGCCGAGTCCGACTGTAACGACAGGTTCTATCTCGAGGGCGGAAAATGGAGGAAGCGTTATCATGTAGAGGACAGCCGGAAACGAGACCGAAACAGGCAGTACGACCTGCAGAAATACGAGTGCAAAGTCCGCATCGAACGGGCCGTTCTCCTGGCCAAGCTCGCATGCATCGGTGGCTCGGCCTCTCTATGCGCTATGCCCCCCGACGACAAGCTGGAGACGCGCTTCGCGCCGTGGAAGACGGTGGATTGGACGAAGCCCGATGTTTCGGGCGTGCAGGCGGCTATGGACGGCTCGCGGCTGCAGCCGCAGGCGATTAATCGCTTGATCGCCTTCTTCGACGCCCATCCGCACATAAAGCTCGAAATGTGCGCTACCTTCTGCCAGGAGGCTTATGGCGTGGTTGACGATGCGCAGCCGCCGCGCGCTTACGCCTGTCTCTCCGAGTTCCAGTTTGACAAGAGCTGCATGTTGGAGGTAATGGAGACAGCAGCCGGCACCGAGGACGACAGCGCCACCATCACCACCACCACCACCACCACAGACGCACGCATGACGCTGTTTTATTTCACGTTTGAGGTGGTGGACGAAGGCGCGATTGCGGCCGCGCGGGCGGTGTACGGCGACTTCGTGCCCGAATACACATACGCGGGCCCCCTGGCCCAGGGGCACGGGCAGCCGGATCTGAATGTATGGAAGATTGAGTGCGCACGGGGGCGGCCCTTCTCAGCAGAGGCAGGGCGACTTACGCTGGGAATCAACGGACTGCGCTACGAGACAGTGCTACGTTCGTACTCCGACTTTGCCATGGCGCCGTCCTCGTTGAGAAAGCGCCTCCCACAAGGCAGGCAGTTGCTTGTCTCCTCCATTCCGCGGGTATCGGAAGGGTGCTAGACACGATTCGGAATATAACGATGTGTTCCGCTGATGTGTCTTCGCGAGAGCGAAATTCTTGGGCGAGGTGTCCAGCCGATCTTTCCTGGCATGGTCGGGATATAGAGCCAGAAGCTTGCAGGGCGTTGGGAACAATTTTCGCAATCTAAGTTGCATGGATTGATGAACGGCCGGTTTCTTTATTTTTGTGACTCTATCAGCATACAAATGACCTTTCTTTGCTTTGGTAGTATTTGTGAAGACGTTGTTGTCTAACATTGTGTTCGGATAATTGAGCCGCGCAGCTTGTCGCGGGCATTATGTTTGAGAAATCAACGTCTTTTTTTTATATTAAGGGATGTCATATATTATAACGACGCAAAACAAGCTACAGTACACTACTGTATACATACAGTATCCATCATCCTTATAAAAATAAGTTAGAGCGGAGCAGCTAGGCTATTGCTGTATTTTACTCTCATTAATAGTAAAAAGACTGTACTTTGCTGTCAATCGGAACGTACTTCTGACAAGGCTCCATAATATGTTGGCACCACAAGTACTACCAAGCCCTGCCAGATACAAATGATGTTCTGCCATTGAAGAAATACAACATAACCGAAAAAGACTATCAACCAATATGTGCTTTATCTTACCCAATATGTTGAATACTAGGCTCCCAAAAACGTTGAGTATACATAACCCATTTGCCAAATCCAGCCTGAGGTGCAAAGAGCTCAATCAAATTTGCAGTTTTCCAATAACTGCTCATTCACCATCCCAATGACTTTGCCATTCTTTCTCGGGACATACTCTTTATTATGGACGAGTAGCTTAATAGTCTTCATGGCGAAGTCTTCAGCGATGAGACTCTTCGCTACGCTTTTAATCGCCCGCCAGTTCTTACTTTCGGTCGGTCCCGAAGCCCTGAGAATAACTTCGACTGGTGGGCACGTGGGGTAAAGTGGGTGTACCCGGGCGTGACATCAGCCGCGGCGAGATATTTTACGGAAATGTCGATGACACACCAAGAGGCGAGGCCGGACACGAGACCAAGAGAAAAAAGACTAGCCACGACGCTGTGGACAATACACCATTAGATGTCGATTATCAGTCTAACCAGCTCCACCCGCCTAGGCTACACTTGAAACGCACGGCATCGGATGGAATCGGAGACTACGCGCCCGGAAACGCAGTCCTGCGGAAACCAAAGAAAAGAAAGATCAGCCGCGACAATCCAAATGACGTATCGATGAAAGGCAAGGCAGCAGGCGTACAACAGCAAGACGGCTCAATCTTGCAGCACCGTGTGAGTGAGCCTGAGTCAGACAATATCTCAGAAACAATATTGGAGCAAGAACGAGGTCGTTGGGATGGGGATGGTGATGTAATGATGAGTGGGGTAAGTCTACCAGCAGAGCACGTCGGATGGGCGGATCCCATAGTCCACGTGAAAACCGCAATGTCAAGTCAACTGGAAAGGGGCTATAACCAAGGTGCGTCCAGCAAAGCGAGGGAGAATAACAAAGAGCCTTGTCGGGGTGAAAGTTTCACCAGTTTAACACAATCTGACACAGTTGTGGACAATGGTGACGAGGCAGTATGTGGGAGAAGATGCAGTAAGCACAGGGTTCCCAGCCAGAATATCAATGACACAAACAATAACACTAAACCGGCGGGGAAAGATAACGACAAGGCATATAATGAGACTCTAAGGGTTGATGTAAAAAGATTTTACACAAAGAGGAATGGCTATTTCCGAATTACAATTCGAGACCCGGAGTCACTCCAAATCGAGGGGAAGATGCGCGTTAAGGGACACACAATGATCTCATTCGATCCGATCCCTCGGGAAAATGGCAGCCCAAGAAGACACTATGCGGTTAAAAACAGCTTCATACCTATGGATCCGCAGGATATACCTGACTTACAGACAGGCAAGCGAGATGAGCTAGAGAAACTTAAGAAGGGCGCAGTTCCAGAAGGGGCGTGCTATATGGTTTTTACATCATGCACTTATAAATGGGCGGGCTTCCTAGGAAGTTTTGGCAAAACAATAGATCCGGATAAGCCAACATGGTTTTCTGTCACTGAGTGTCTTCCTCACTTCAAGGCGAATATCAATGCCTACCTGCGGCAGACTTGGAAGCTGGCAGGCCAGGCAGAGCCTAGGGTGATACGAGCGGAGAAGGATAACGAAAAACTTAAAAACTTCAAAGCACCGAGGCGTTCTCAGAGGATCCAAGACCTACAAAACAGCGCTTAATAAACGTATAGTAAAATGGCCGAGATCCACATTCAGTACCTTCTTAAGTAGAAGATTTCCAGTTTGAAATTTCAATAACAAGGGCTGGTACTTTACTGTGCTGTGCTGTACTAAACTGTGTGTTGTTTAGCTATGTAACAAATAGTGAGATCTTCGCCTGGACCATTACTACATACGTATAGTACAGTACTAAGGAACAGACAGATTGTTTCTCCAAAATCAATCATTTAGTATTGTAGTACACACACACACACACACACACACAATTTATTCCGCCCGGCGGGCTTAACCCGAAAGGGCAACTATTAACAATTTGACCATACATTTCCCAAGATATGCCTTGATCTCCTTAAAGCCCATGCAAAGTCCATTCTAGCTTATTTGCCTTCTTCTGCCATTTCTCTTCGGATTCTCGTGGGTTAGTAGGATTAGTAGTAGGCTGGCTTGGAGGCGATTCTCCAAGTGTTCAACGTCCTATCCTCGGCGGCTGAAGCGGTGCCTGCTGTCCGTGGCACGAGGTGATGGGTGTGGGTTCGGTGGCGGAGAGTGGTGGGTGATCGGTTAAGTGTTTTAGTTGCCGGACGGTTGGTTTGCGTCAAGTCGGCCCGTGGCTATTGCGAATCGTATCGTTGCCCGAACGGCCTCTAAGCTTGGAGACCAGTCTTTGTTATCTGATGCTGATTTTCCTCCTAGATAGAAAGAAATGCTGCTTCTGTGAGTGCTTGTACACCGGAGCATCTCTATCCGGTACGCCGTCCATTTTCTACATCGGAAGAGGAAGTGTTTTACTGTCTCTGCTGCTTGTCCACATGCGCACTGCTCTGACGGGGCTACCCCGATTCGGTGGAGGTAAGCATTGAGTCTTGCCATGCCTGTTCTGAGTTGAGCAAGCACAGTGGCTTCCTTCCATGTTAGACGGTCATAGAGTTGCGTTGTGTGTTTACCTGGCAATGCTGTGTCGACTCTCTTAGAGTGTTTTCCAACCTTTTCTGGCAAGTGCTTGCTGGCGCCTGTCTTGGAACGAGCTACGTTGAGAGTAGTCGACCGCATCCTGGGCGTTTCTGCTTCTGGAGTGGCACCGGGATGAGTGGCCTCTCTGGCGTTTTCCTTGGCAATTTTTAGGAGCTTGTCTCCTTCGCTCGCAGGGAGCCATCGTATTGCCACTATGTTTCCGCGCTTGCGCATTTCTCCGACAGCCTCATAGATGTGGCGGATATGCTGTTGGCCAGACTGCTGTCGAGGTTGCCGAAGGGTGAGAACGGCCGCTTTGTTGTTCGTTGATAGCACGATACTGCTAGACCTGAGCATTGGTAGCGTGCTCAAAGCGCGTTCCGTCGCTGCCAGCCCTCCGGAGTATGGGTTCTGTTCCGATCTTGCGCCGAGCTTAGAGGAAAAGGTCCCAAGCCTTGGGCTACCATAGACGGACGCGGGCAGCGAGACAGCTCCCCCAATTCCCACCACGCCGTTTCGTGCTGAGCTGCTTACGGCGATGCGCACATCGTAGTTGTCCGCCGACTGCGTCGCTGTCAAGTCCTCAGTAATGGTCTGTATGCGTTCCTCCCACGGCGATAGCGTGAACGGGTTGATGATTTCTAACTTCTCCATTGCTATGCCTTTCAGTGCGTCTGCCACCTGGTACAGCGGCGAGCGGTGTCGTTTTCTGAACTTCCGCATTCGAGACGTGTTTCTGCGTAGTGGGTTGGTATCTGGCAGGGTGTGAATGTCGGTCCACAGCTTGGTGGCCCGTCTCCAGAACCGGTCTCGTGTGCTGGCGATGTGAGCCTCCGCTTCTGCTACACTCGTTGCCACTGTGAGGAAGGTCCCCACGATCGCTTGCGCCGCCATTCTCTGGACCCTGTTGATGGGTCCCACGAGTTTGTCCTTGTATGCGTGCATCCATACACTGACGGGTTTTCCGCGGGAAACTCTGGCCGTAAGGATCCAGATCGCAAGCGAGATGGACCAGATGTACATCACGAGCGATTTACCGTTGCACACAACAGATGACCCTCATCCCTTTATCCCGTCCCCCCTCGGTCCTCGAATGTGGGCCCCCCCTTGTCTTTCAACTAATCACCTTGCTGAGTACAGTACCATCTCCAGGCGAACCTTCGCCTTCGAGCTTCATCTCAATGGGCTTTCATCTTGGACTCAAATATGGTCGACACGTCTATGACTACTATTCCAGTTCCTTCTGACAGCCCTTCCCTCCAAACCAGCTTACTGCAAACCCTCTTTCTTATCTCAACCGCTCTCGCGATGCGAGGGTCTTTCACACCGCCGGAAAAATTATAGGTGAGAACGTCGTGGCCTGAAAGACGGCGGAGTCTTCTTCGCTTGCCGAGCAGTTCCGCGCCACAGTGCTCGGTAAGGAACTCCACGCCCCATCTTTTGTATCTCTCCACAGACATCTTATGAGCCGTACTGATACGTCTATTATTCTGCGCTATCTCAACAGATTTGATGTTTCCGGTCAAGCTGGACCTTAGCGATACTGCCTGGTCACAGGTAGTAATGTTTGAAATAGAAAAACCTGCTACCACTATTACTTCTCCATACAAATTATGAGACACTTAAGCATTTTTAAAGAAAGCATATTAGACTATTCCAAATGAGCAATTGTTTTGTTTACTCTGATTTTCACATCCTTATTTCCACTTATAACCCATGATTATAGTAAAGCAGTAATACCTGACCTCCATCATATGCTCCCTCGTCATACACGTCTCCCACAGACTGTTTAGCCATAAGAGTGCGGACGGTAGGGCGTCCCAAATCTCCCCAGGCCCCGAAGATCCCATCCCACCTCTTCATCCCGCCCAATTTCTCGACTACTACGGCGCATCTGGCGGATCTCTGACGCCAGAGCCAAACACGCTGCCCTCATGCTAGTGACTATGCTCCCTCCGTCGTAGAAGAGATGTTTTAGACGATAATCCTAGAATTCAAGAGAAGGTTGCACGCGCACCATTGCTAAGGAAAGATTGGTAGTTGCTTTGGACGTCGATTCGGCTCGTAGTGTATAAAAAGAAACAACAACGCAGCATTATCGCCTTGGCTGAACCCAAACAGGAATATCATCACTCAAACATCTCGACGAGGTCTCCCATCACCCGGCTCATTGGAATCCTCCAGCTCAAGACTCTGTAGTTTCGGCCATTTTCTTGAAGCGCAGGCATTCGGCCAGTCCGCTCGCGACCTTTCCGCAGGGTATGATCGTGGGCAGCAGTATATGACCTTGAGGCCTACAAAACAAGTGTCACCATCTTTCTTTTCTCGCTGGAAACGCTCAACCTCCTGGATGATCATTTCCATGGTGCCGGTGTTGTCAATCTTGCGCTTCCCATCGTCGGTTCATACCTGGGTTGTGTCAATGAAGTTGGGCCATATCTCACAGTAGCAAGGGACCTCCCACTTTCGTTGGAGTACCAGCTAGGTGTGCTCTCAGACAGGTTTAACGGTGTTCTCGAGTGTGGGGAATCGAAAGGGGCATTGAGAGTAATTGGCAGTTTGTTGATGACGACGACACTAGCCTCTGAGCCATCGCTTGGCACCTACTGGGTTTTGTGGTGCAAGAAAAGTTCCTTAAGGGCAAATTTCGGGCCAAAAAAAGTAACGTTAGCCCGCCATGATGTTTCCTGGACACTCAATGAATGCAAAAGTTGGGGACTCGGAAACAACTGTTTAGGTCGTCTTAGAGAAAGCAAGGACATGTTGCGGTCTGCGCCGAAGTGGTGCTCATCGAAGATTCAGCAGATGGCAGGATCAAGACGGGCGAAATCCTCCTGGAATTCTGAGCAACGGTTTACTAAGTTGGCTGACAGGGTACTAGAATACTAATAGAACCAGTCGAATAGCTCTATCCTGTATATCATGCTAGGCATGGTGACGAGACGTAATTGATATCATGCTCGATTGCACGCTTCGATGTGGTACTATGGAATCAAGCGTTGTAAGCAATTAGAACGTCAACACAACTTAGTCTTTCTGGAACACAAACCACTTTCCACCTATACGAGCGACTTTGCTGTGATCGATCCAAGCGAAGCAGGAACTGTGATCTGCACCCTGCTCGCTAACGGATGGAAACGATCTGCGCGACCACTACCCGCTAGAGAGGACTCAGAGAACTTATGGCACATACAAACGAAACATCAAAGCCCAGCGCTGTAGTATATTTGCCAGACCAAAAGCATTCCGCTTACTGACGCGGCCACTACTAAGAGCTCGGACCACGTGAAGCAGGCGCCAATCCAGCTGCCCGAAGATAGGATGCTGGACACTTGAAAGATAGCCTTCAAGTCAAGATCGAGAGTTGTCACACGAAAGGCAGAATTTCGAGTGCCTTTTCTTGCTAATCACCTTAAAGGTTGCGAACCCTATAGGTCGAGTCGCATGCTTAAAGGATGCGCTCCAGCGAAAAAGAATGATTAGATAGCTAGGAATGCCCTTTATCTTCTGACATTTGATTTAACTGAATTGAAGTAGCATTTTTCGCGAGGAACGTGATATGCTCCTCAAATGACAGTGTGCATTCAAATGGGGGGTGGGTCCCCCTTGCCAGTTTATACACTAGACCTTTCCACAGGAGAACCTGGGTTCAAGATTTGAGAAGATTCACCGTTGTTCTCCTCTAGTCCTCCAGGTGGTGTCGGCGGAAGCTGAATTGTACATGCCATCCCGTTGTGACGGAGTATATTCACCAGACCCTGAATGGTGTCGATCAAGGCTCCGATGTCCTCGCGCACTAAAATCATCTCGGTGTTGTGTTTACGGCCCATGGTCTCTTTCTCAGCACTAATTTGCTCCAGAAGTTCGCGATTCAGCTCTACCTGCGGTGCTAGTTGTTTCCATTGCAGATCCGCCTTCAAATGTGCAATGGTGGCGACATACTGGTTGTTGAGATGCACCAAGTTTTTCGCGTGTAGTCGCTTTCGCTGTCTTGATCTGAAGCTGTAAATTAACATCCGTTATTTGTGAGGTATAGGAACCCTAGTAGCTTACGCTGATTGCCTGTTGCGTAACATTCTCCTTCGCTGCTTCAACGTCTTGATCTTAATCCCGTCACCAGACACAGAGATCATTTTATCAACTATTTTCGGCTTCCCATGAGCCAAGCACGCTGTATTCAAATTCTTTCCCTCGTCACCGCCTTTTTTAACCTTAGTGTGATTTTCAGTGTTGCCCAGTACGTGCCGAGGCTTCAGACCGCTTTTCGGGTGAGGATGCTCTGTGTCGCCAGTTTCCAATTGTCCCAGGTCTTGAGCCCGCAATTTGCTGGGGCCGTTCCGTCCTGCTTCGCAGTCGGCAAATAACTGCTGATCACGGGGTTGCCTCGTTATATTTTGATCACAGGCAGGCGAGCCATCATGGCAACCACCCCCCAAGGAATGAGCGTGCAAGTGCAACTCGGACAAGCGGGGAGGACCGCTGGGATCGATGGCCAGCGATGGCGCCATGGATGGGGCGACATTACTGCGAGGAAGATGCTGTTGCGGGGTAGAGTTTTGCGCACCCCGCTCGTTCTGATCCAGGGGGAAGGTCAACAGCCCCTTCTCGAAGGATTCGTGGTTGATATTGTGGGTGTTCTTAGTGCAGCCGTTTGCTGTCTCTTTTTCTAGGCTTGATCTCCTTTGATCATATTCACACTCGCATTGCTGCGGCGCATTTGTGCAAGACATGCAAGGTGTGCCTCCAGAACACCTGATCTTCCTCTTCCGACAGCGTATACATGCTCTCGTCACCCTTTTCAGTTCGGGATTGTGGAGGCCTTCGTTTGAGGAGATCTCTCCTAGCCATTTGATGGTACTCTGACTGGATGAGAGTGAGTTGGCTAAGGGGTGATCTGCAGAGTGAGTGGGAAGTATTTCAGGGACCTGAGAAGAAGGCATGAGGATTATCAGGACTGACAAAGATGCAGAGGGCAACCTTCACAATGTTTTGTTCTTGCGACAAGTATAGTGAGGGTAGAGAAATTTTCAGGAGACGGGAGGGCGGGTTTAGCCTATTTTTATATTTCCATCCATTGAGTGAGTCAGCAGTGGGTTTGGATAGATTGGTTTACAGTAGCCAGTGCCAAGCTAACACAGTGAGAATCCCAGAAGGTATTAGCTCTCTTCCAGACCAGGCTCGAAAGCAGGTAATTAGAGGGCCATGGAGCCTACACCATGTTCCCCTCAATCATCACCCACTTTCCGGAGAGATGTATATATTACACCAGTCCACGCTGACGACGGTGTCGACAGTTTTCTTTTTTACTTCATCAAGTGGTTACTCAGACAATCGACTTTGTAAAAATACAAATTTTACTTTTTTAGTGAATTGTATAGTTATTGATAAAAAAATGGCTGCGGGTATGTTTTCGGGATTCTCGATTCTCGATTCTCATTCTTCGCGCAGGCCTACCTTTCTACTTTCGCATCCGTCCTCCTGCCTCTTCTCTTCCCTTTTTCTGCCCATTCCCTGAACCTGGATGATGGGAAATAGGGAAAACCGCTGCGGCTTCTAACGATGACTACAGCTAGCTCAGTTCCAGGCTACATTAACAACAATTGCGAGGCTATGGCGGGCATTATTTGTGCTGGTGCTATTAACAACTTGTCAGGAACTTTCTTCCCAGGATTTCCACACCCTATCCCGCACAAATACCTCAAAACAAGAGCTTCAGGTCGGTAGCCGTTGACGATCACCTCGCCCTCGCTTCCTCGGTGGAGGACTTTGACTGTTCCTATCTTCACGTGCCCTCCTACGGAGACGAGCCGACCTTCTCGGCTGGGCATGGACGACTCAGCAGCCTCTTGTTGTTGGAAGCTCGTGCTAGGCAGCGGCCCGAATTCAGGCTCTGACCCTGCGGAATCGTCTGTTGCGTCAGAGAGGTAATGCTGTATTTCAGGCAGTTAGCTCTGAAAACCCAGCCAAGACTAAGCGTCTAATCCTAAAAGAGGCACTATTCGTGCCCTCTATGGATATAAACATTTTTAGTAATAAATACGTATGTCGCTACAATAAATCGACAGGGACCCCCAAAGACTTCTACTAGCCCTTGCTGTTTGCGTCTCACTTTCGTTCTAATGAGGCTGTTTGGTGGTCATCAGCGCAGAGCCAATCGATTGAGTCCAGTTACCAGCGCACACAGTATATTATGCACGCCCTACTCCCCCCTCCCCACTCTTGCATATTACATACGGTACCCCAGTTCCAAGTATAAAGCCAACGCCTCCATTTCCAGAACACTCCTTCGTCACCCCAATTTCCATATACAAAATAGTCGTCCAGGTTTTTCTCGTATTCCTCAAGAGGACTTTTGCGTTTGACATAAAGCCTGGATGGGTCCTGACAATCTAAGGTAGGCAGAGGGATGCGGGCTATCACCCCGACCGTGTTGGATGGAGTTTCCAGCAAAATAGAATGAAAGCGGATATTTGCACCCAAAAAATTGGATGACGTACCCAATTTGTTTACTAAGTGGAACTTCCACGCAAGTACTTAAATACTTAAGACAGCTGGACTTCTCACCAATCTATCAGCCACGGCCGGCTTCTGCCTTCTTTTGCGATTGATAAGTTTCTTGAAAACTATTCGGAAACAAACTCTGCTCTACTGCCCATAACTTCGAATCACTCAATCACCCACCTGCTCAATGGATAAGGTCTAACCTTCTACATCCGGCAATCCGTTTCTCTCTGGCTTGTTTCCGTGAGCATTGCACATCTAATTTCCCGGACCATTAATACGACACAGTAACACTATCATTCTGCACATTTCCTACCTCGACAACAACTACCACGCAAACTACACTCACGGCGTCATGGGAAGAAGAACAAGCCGAAGTGCATAGGAACTCAATCACCTTAAAGGACTACATAGTTCAGCTCTCTGCAATTACAATCTCAGATCCTAGACAGATTTAACATGAGGGGGTTCCGGAAAAACCTTTTGCGATCCGCCTGCCAGTAGGGGTGAACAAACTGGTCTTTTACTACAGCTATGTATACACGGCTACCAAGAGCTAGCCAACTTGCTTCTAGAGGAGGGTGCCAATATTAATGCCATGATTGATGGCGGATGGACGCCATTACACTTAGCCTCTTTTGATAACCCTCAAGAGCTGGCCAAGCTGCTGATTGCAAAGGGTGGTAATGTTAATGCTACTGCTAACAACAGACAAATATCACTACACTTGGCCTATCAAGAGGTGGCCAGGCTGCTGGTCAAAAGCGGTGCCAATATCAATGTCGGTCCTCCTCCGCTTATTTGGTCGTCCAGGGCGCTTGTTTTTTCGAAGTTCAGGGTGTAGGTGGAAGCACGTCTCCTGATTGTGTCCGATTGACCGAAATCCCTTCTCTCTACAGTAGGAGCAAAAATCCATTTCAACCCATTGCTTGTTGGCAGGTCTCGCAATTAGCGCAGGTGTTGCTTCTGAGCGTAGTCGTCCTTCCTCGTTTTCGGCTTGCCGTAGTGTGTCTTGGAAGTTCGGAATAGTGGCTTCCTTTGTGTCTTGTCTCCCCCAGAAGCCGGTCTTCCAGGGGTTAAATTCATTTCCAAGTCCATTGACGAATTTCAGGACGATGTGCGAGTCAGGGAGTGCGTGTTTTTTGTCGACTTTGATGAATTCATCTTGAATTCGGAGAATCTCGTGCCCAAATTCGCGGACCGACTGGAATTGGCTAACGTTGATGCCTTCCCAGTCTTGATAGGCCTTCTGAAGCGCCGTCAGGCCATGTGTCTGGAACTCAAGTGCTGCTCGGTCAAATATTTTGACGATCTATCCGTACGGAGCACACACAGCCGCAGTCAGTCACGTCGATGAACGCAGAATGTAGCACAGTAGTGGTATTGGGCGAAGGCGCGCACGCGCCGGCCATGGAAGCTCCTGACTGGCTAGATAGCACCGAGGCCGCTCCGGCCACGCCGTCGCCGCCGGAGCTCGGCCTCGGTGCCACGATGCCGGTTAGAGAGCCTCATGCCGGCGCCGAGGCTCCGACTACTGCTAGCTACCCCTTTCTCCAAGTCCTCCTCCTCCTTCGTGCGGTTGTACCGGGGCCGGTGGGTGGGCCAATCGAGCGCGTGCGACTGAGGCTGGTGATGCCGAGAGCTGGTGATGCCGAGATAACGCTCACAGCGCTGCTGCCGGCTGCCTCTATATGCTGGCGCCGGCGCCGATGAGAGAGCTGGCAGAGATGAGGTGGCGCCGGTCAGTGGGCCGGCGGAGATGAGGACCGGCCGGGGCTGTGGGGTGGCGCCGGCTAGCGCGGCGCCACCTCGGCACCACGGATAGAACACTCCATTGTGTCCTCAGCAGACATCATTTGACCAATGCTTTCAGTCATTGTTGTACGCATCATTCGAACCAGCTGTCGTTGTTTCCTCAGTAGGTGGTCTGGGACATCCTCGCGAGTCTTGTAGGTCTCAAGGACATCGCCAGCACCCATCAGATCCAGTGTTGCAAGGTTGTCTGTCCTCCATTTGTGGTAGTCTTCAGCCTTGTGTAGTTGGGCAAGGTTGCTAAGGTTTAGTGCGTTGATTCGGAGTTCTTGAAGCTTTTCGGGGTGTGATTGGACCTGAACGTTGATTTGCTGCTGGCGAGGAGGCATTATTGCTGCTGGTCTTGGTGTTGGTCTCGGTACCAGCCTGTTTAAAGGGGGGGTTGGTGTTGTTTGTGGCGTTTCGTAGCGTTCTTGAGAGCTGTGAGGTTCCGGTGTTGAGGAAGAGGATGTGTAAATGTAGCTTGTCGACGAGCTTCCGTTCCCGTCACTGCTGCCGTCTGAGGAAGAGCGGTTTCGGGCTGACTTAGGTGCTTCTGAGCGCCGGGGGGTCCTTGCGACTGATCTCCCAGTTGAGGTGCTTGAAGCTCTAACTGTTCCTGATGAAACATGGCCTTGCCGTGCCGGATCACGGGCTGCAGCTCGGTGGCCAAAGGTGTTCTGGGGCATGAGATCAGACTTGTTTCGAATGGAGCAGGGATAAGGGCTGCTACCGCTTTGGAAGCGTGGTCAGAAAGCAGCCTGAAACGAGAACTTTGTAATATCGATCTTGCCACAATTTTTGAACATCTTATATCGTAGCAGGCAACGCTCCATCCTCACGCCCTTGCCCAGGGGTGATAGTCCTTCCCTTTGCCATCTCCTCAGTAAAATAATGATGCAAGTCACTTCTTATGACTACGCTGGATCAAAGACTAAAGTATCTCCGTCATAGCTTAGTTAAATAAAACGAAATTGTTGAACTTCGGATAAATATATATCAAGTGGGGGCTAGATCAAGCAAGGCATGGCATAACTGCGGCGTTTGGAGCAAGAGTGCAGTATCAATTACGGATGCCAGTGGTACCACAAATTTAATTCCGGAAAGCACCGGAGCTCCTATATCGAGCATAGAGTGCATTTCTAGTAGCCCCGATCTGTTTTCCACGGTGTCTGCCCTTCTATCAATGCTAGCGTTTGGTATCAGGACGTCATCTTTCGCAAACAGTAACCACACTGATTACTACAACCACTACACTGCCGGTCAGCGTATAAGACTACCACAATGGGCAATGCTGACTCTCAGTGACTTCGCTTTCCGGGCTCCCAACTTACCAGATCTCATTTCTCCTTGCAATTCGGCTTGTTGTCCTCCAACGACATCCCGTACTATTGGTTGAAGTCGAGACATTCCCATGCAGCGCCGGGCTTTACGGAAAATGATCGTCAGCGACTCCCGGCTTCGCTTCTCATCTGTGCTTGGAGCGCATCAAAGATCCTGTAATTGTTCACGGCGTCCTCCTTATCATGACCGACCCGTTCCCGATCAGGTACACCTCCGCAGAGATCCCCCGGTGTCTCCCCGACACCGCCAAGAACACGATCGGCCTCCGAACACTGATGATCTACCATCGCAACAACGCTAGCCACGCGATCTGCACGTTGCTTTTCTGTGCTAGTTTGCTCGGAATTCGACGTCGATGGACTGTTATCAGCGACAGAGGGCGTAAAAGAAGCATCTACATCCCCATCATCTCTCTCGTCTTCGCAAACATCGTCCACATTCGTAGCCGATTCCGGTTCTGAGGATCCTGCATCAGGAATGATTATGCAGTCAGATGGTTGCCGAGTAGATTCAACACCTGTGGTCAGATACTCGGGTCCCTCATCGTTAAGCTCGCGGTCCGCTGCGGGCAGGACGGCATTGTCAGCAGGCTTTACCTCGCGGGGCTCTGCTTGTTTCCTTCGGGAAACATTATTCGGCCTCAACACCTGATAGCCTTTTCTCAGCGCTTTTGCGAAGGTATCGTTATTCTTCTCTGCGCGTTCGTCCGTACAATCTTTGACGAGAAAGCCGCACACCTCAACGGCAAGATCATGCTTCTTCGGCATCTTGCCATGCTGAGGGCTGTTTATGTGTTTGGCAGCGCCGTGCACGGGATTGTCGAAGCCGAAATGCATGTTGTGTTCATCACACTTGACGATATACCAATCATCGGAATCTTCCTTGTGCTTAAAGATCTTGTGTTTGTATTCGGCCTTGCCGTCTTGGTAGACCTCCTCGAATGAAATGACGCGCTGTGACGCATGATCGCCCTCTTCTACTGTAGGTTGCGCCGCAGAGGCGTGCAGCGCTACTGCAGCTAAGTTATTTGCGCATTGGCGCTTCCTTGCATCAATGGCTCTTGATGACTCCGCAGCCTTCCTCTTCGCCTCTTGGCGGTATGGAACATTCAGAGCGGAAGGTAAGCCAGGCGTGTGTTGTGGTACGCCTCCCATGGGCTCGTGAGAAAGTGACTGTGCACGAGGGAGTCGAGCAGAGAACGAAGGCCCAGGATTTCGATTTGATGGTCTCGCCTGCAATGTAGGCTGGGTTGGAGCTGGCGCGATGGATTTGTAATTCTTCGAATGTATGTTTGTAATAGGTAATGGTATTTTGACGGGAGCGTTCCGGAGTATTGAAGTTTGGGAACGGGAAGTCTGTGGTATCGTGGCTTGTCTTGTAGGGCCAGACGAAGATGGCTGAAGTGTGGATGCGCGAAGGTTCGTACCGAGAGGGAGGCTCTGGTTAGAAAGTGACGTATCGTAGCCATGTGAAGGCATCGGATGCATTTCGGCTCGCAATCCAACGAAGTGATGGTTGTTGTCACTAGCGTCCTGTTTTTACTCATCAACATTCATATCATAGGTACCCACGCTCTTCGAAGGTTTGCTTACCGCCGTGCAAGGCGACGTCGATACTGTCTCCAAAGAAGGGGCCTGTGTTCCACTTGACTCAAAGGTTGAATTGATAATCATATCGTGAACCTTGTCACGCAGATCCGCTGCCGTCTTTTTCATGATAATTTCGTACTCGCGACACAGCAAGTCTTTTCCCAAGTGGAGGCCTACCCGTTTGGTGATGGATGACTCGACGGAGTCTTCGATATCTGCAAGAGCGCATTGTATCATCTGTATGTTTGTTTTCAAGCGCGATTTAGAATTGTCCGCCTCGTCGCGCAGCTGGGACTCGATCTGCGCCCTTTGGGCGTCATACTCTTCTTTCAAGCGCGCCTGCTTCGCTGTGTGCTCTTTTTCCAATCGCTCAAAGCGCGAATCTTGCTGCTCTTGGACGAAATGGGTTCGGTATGCGGCAGGTGCGTTGTTGGGCAGAGACTCAGTGGTCGGGTCCATCGAAAGACAGGGAGGGGTTGGCAAGGTGTGAAGCCTGTGGCGCAAGCATGTCAGAAATCAGTTCAAAGCGCAAAAGTACCGTAGCACAATGGTCCGGTGAGTATCACAAATTTTTGTGGTATGGGCTCCGCGATCGATACCTTGATGTAATAGTACCGTCTTCCAACAGGTAGGGAAGTAGGAACGATGTGGTAAGTTGGTAAAACTAGGGACGGTATGCCAAGACAAACTAGCTAAGCGAGGTCACGTGTGCAAACAGGGTGGCCAGCCCCGCACTCTCTCCACCCAAGATTCCGTCAGTTGCCGTCACCAAACTAGACGGAAGAGCTTTACTGTACAACCAGTGGGAAAGAACAAATTGCTGCGGTCGCTAGGAGTTCATTGTGACTGGCGACTCTCCTTCAAGACCGACGTCAGACCCCTCTCGGCCAAAGCCCTGCAAATGGCAAATGGGCTGCGGTCACTTGGAAACACAGTCAGGGGCGCCCGGGCGGGTCTGCTACACCAGGCTGTCATTGCGTGCATGCTTCCTGTGTAGTGTCGGAATTTCTCTAGCCGGTATGGGCCCCCTCTATCGGCTGCGAACCCGCGCGTTTGTGATACACAGAAATTCAGGGCAAATTGTATCGGCTAGGCCATGTTTAGGTTACAAATTCATGAAAAGACTTTCGATGGTCCCTCGAGAACTCACTGAGAGTTGTAAGTGTTGTCTCTTGAACAGAAAAGTCACAAGACTTCGTGATGTGAAAAATAGTGTTGGTCATTTTTAGATATTCAAGGGTAGGTATGTACCTTTTCTAGCAGCTCAGCACGAAACGGCGTGGTGGGAATTGGGGGAGCTGTCTCGCTGCCCGCGTCCGTCTATGGTAGCCCAAGGCTTGGGACCTTTTCCTCTAAGCTCGGCGCAAGATCGGAACAGAACCCATACTCCGGAGGGCTGGCAGCGACGAAACGCGCTTTGAGCACGCTACCAATGCTCAGGTCTAGCAGTATCGTGCTATCAACGAACAACAAAGCGGCCGTTCTCACCCTTCGGCAACCTCGACAGCAGTCTGGCCAACAGCATACCCGCCACATCTATGAGGCTGTCGGAGAAATGCGCAAACGCGGAAACATAGTGACAATACGATGGCTCCCTGCGAGCGAAGGAGACAAGCTCCTAAAAATTGCCAAGGAAAACGCCAGAGAGGCCACTCATCCCGGTGCCACTCCAGAAGCAGAAACGCCCAGGATGCGGTCGACTACTCTCAACGTAGCTCGTTCCAAGACAGGCGCCAGCAAGCACTTGCCAGAAAAGGTTGGAAAACACTCTAAGAGAGTCGACACAGCATTGCCAGGTAAACACACAACGCAACTCTATGACCGTCTAACATGGAAGGAAGCCACTGTGCTTGCTCAACTCAGAACAGGCATGGCAAGACTCAATGCTTACCTCCACCGAATCGGGGTAGCCCCGTCAGAGCAGTGCGCATGTGGACAAGCAGCAGAGACAGTAAAACACTTCCTCTTCCGATGTAGAAAATGGACGGCGTACCGGATAGAGATGCTCCGGTGTACAAGCACTCACAGAAGCAGCATTTCTTTCTATCTAGGAGGAAAATCAGCATCAGATAACAAAGACTGGTCTCCAAGCTTAGAGGCCGTTCGGGCAACGATACGATTCGCAATAGCCACGGGCCGACTTGACGCAAACCAACCGTCCGGCAACTAAAACACTTAACCGATCACCCACCACTCTCCGCCACCGAACCCACACCCATCACCTCGTGCCACGGACAGCAGGCACCGCTTCAGCCGCCGAGGATAGGACGTTGAACACTTGGAGAATCGCCTCCAAGCCAGCCTACTACTAATCCTACTAACCCACGAGAATCCGAAGAGAAATGGCAGAAGAAGGCAAATAAGCTAGAATGGACTTTGCATGGGCTTTAAGGAGATCAAGGCATATCTTGGGAAATGTATGGTCAAATTGTTAATAGTTGCCCTTTCGGGTTAAGCCCGCCGGGCGGAATAAATTGTGTGTGTGTGTGTGTGTGTGTGTGTGTGTGTAATACAACAGACACCCATATTCGAGACCCCAGCGCATATGTACCGTGCTAAATATTGGTTGAAAAGTAAGATGATCGTGACATGATCACCCGTATTTGAACAGCCACCGCCAGAGGTACGCAAGTACAAAAGCCATATGGCTAAGGCCATTCAACAATCTGTACTTTTTGGTGGGGCAGTGTCATGACTATCATAGCTACACCGTTTAACGTTTAGTTTTTATTCGGTAGTAGTAACTAAACAAAAAAAAATTTAGTTTTTAGTTTTTAGTCAGACCTATTAACTAAATTAAACTAATTTCAACCCTGCCCCCAATGTACCCCCTAATATACAAACAACAAAAATCATAGCACCCTCTACTTTCCAAAGTTACCTCTGTACATTTAAAAGCATCTCCATTACTGTGAGGAACATCTGCCGCCTGGGCGCCTCCTTCACCAGCATCAACAAGTCCACCTGCTGGCCCTACCTATCCTTGAACCGCCGGGCGAAACTGAATTTGCAGCGCAAGGGCTGGGCCAAGGTCTGTCTTGATATGTATCAAGCTCTGCGACGCCACGGTATTGTTGGTTGCAATTCGAACTTTATATGCATTTCTACTTTAACACTTCTAAACTACGTTTTCTAAACCTTTCTATAGATCTTTACCTTAATCGAGGTTCTAACTAACCCTTTTTCCAACTATATATAACACCAGATATCTTTTCAGGTCAGTTTAAGATCATTCCAATGCATTTCCAATCCTACAATCCAGAAAAAAACGTATATCCGACAGGGTTAAATATATCTTAGTGTTGAATGGGCTTTCTGTACGTACGTACGTGGTACCGTGTAAACGATAGGTTGGGTTGGGTTCTGATTGCATTGCTTCTTCTATCTATCGTGGGGACGAAGGGGCTGCCGTACGGCAGACGTGTTAGGCACGTCTGCGCGCCAACGCACCCGCTTAGTCATCCCCAACTCCAGAGGCTAACGTACGGCGATACTGAGTGCTGTTCCAACACTTAGTATTAAACACTTACCATTCAAGTTTCTTCCACATTACCAATATTTAATTAAAACTATATACAATCGATCAAATCGATAGACGATTCAATTACCAATATCTCCTCATCTCTGACTACAGTTCGTGCACCATGGGCGATTACTGTGCCTCGTATATAGCCTTTGGTGACGCTGCCTCCACGGACAATGTGTGGGGCAAGCTCTTCAGGGACACAACGCTTTTTGAGTATTGCCAAGGAATTCAGATATACTTCACCATCATTGGCGATATTGAACAAACCGATAATTCCTTTCTAGCATTGATTATGACGAATGATGGGAAATCAAGGCTTTCACCCAAAGCTTGGGACCTTTTTAAAGAGTCTTTACACAAACCACACATACTTGACGAGGGCAACTGTTTGATTCGATTCACGGAGCTACGATATACTCTAAATATTTCTAATTTTCTCTACGCGTTCCTTCATCCCAAACTCATAATCGCGGATCCTGCTCAGCTTGTCTATGAATCTTTCAAGAGCGGATTTATTAGAATGCGCTGTACAAGTGCAAGTACGTATAAAGAGAAACCCCAAGATGTACAAGAACCTGCCGATCCAGGTCCTATTACATATGATGGTCCATTTTGTGTGTTAGAGCTTGTTATCGCTGGCCGCAACCGTCGCCTTAACATCACACGATCAATTACGGATACATGGGCTATAGATCCTCAACGCATCAGGAACAGGGACAAACGGCCGGCTCGTTGAATGGTAAATGTCTCCACTAAGAACGAAGTTATAAAACGGCCCCTTAGCCAAAGTTTGAAGCCCGTATAAGACGGCGTAAGTCTTATGGAATTAAAACAACATCAGGCAAAAAGCAGCATATATTGGGCGATAGGGCCTTGAAGAGTTTTTAGCACCTTAACTCTTTCTTTTTAGTCTAGAAATGCTTTTAATGTTTTCTATTGGACAGAATTGCAGTCGCACAATTGGTACCTATGATCATCAAATATGGCGAGGAAGTAGATTGAGAGCAGGGCTAAGCGCTGGCAGATACAGAATCGCATTTCCCAGCGAATATACCGTAATTGGCGTATTGTCCCCTTGCGGATACCCCCATCCTTAGCAGTCTTTTGGATCAGATACAAGCGGTCAGTGGTATATTTAAAAACTGCCTCGCAAGCTTGATTGGTGATTGTCCCCCAAATGACAACCCCTAAAACTCTGGGTGACATCACATTGCCCCAGCACGTAAAATCACGGCAATCCACCCTATCGTTGGGCAGTCCTATACCCCATCCCATGGATTCATCTTGCAGTATATCGGTTAACGTAGTACTTCCAAGAATCGACTTCTTGGTAGTGGGGGCCGCCGGTTGTGTATATCAATGCTGCCTGAATCAGCCTAGAGCCGTTGTTTCTGAGCAAATATGGGCTATGAATGGATGGCGTTCTAGGGGCTCGTTGCATGCACAGTCTGCAGAGTCACCAGATGGAAGAGCCAGTCTATGACGGCAATGCCTACACATTCAGCGTCTCTTACTACAGACAAGAGCTCAGGTTTTACGCAATCCGAGTACTGTGCCGAGATCGACCTTGTTGAAGCAAATGGGTGATACCAGGCCTTCAGATCAACAGATTCAGCCTGCCCAACGCCTATCTAATGCCCAAGAAGAGATAGCTTTGAATCTAAGTAATGATAGGGTTACAATATGATTGGGTTTACCCTGCCCTCTTACACAAATTAGGAATCCAAATTCTATGTTCCAAGGTATATGAAGTATGCCATGTCACCCAGAGGAAGAGGATATCGTGTGCTTCGATTATAGGGTGACAGGTCCTGTGGGCGAGGATGTAATGTGCTACGACGAGGTAGGCAAGGGAAAGGGAAAGCAGTAGGTGCCCGCGTCCCCACTGCCGGATGAGGAAGACCACAAATCAGTGTCCTCCCACCCTCTTCAGTCTGACTATTTTCCCGGCTGGACACCTAAGGCATCGTTTGACTGGGCTCATGAGATCACTATTGGGGACAATGGTGCCAAGGAAAAGGGAAAGAGTGCTAGGCATGCTATAACCTCGTGTGTGATATTAGTGCTAATGATCTCAACGAAACGAGTAGGCAAGAAGACGAAGCCGTAGATGGAGAGGCAGTGTTTCAGGTAATTCCCGTGATGTCTGAGAATAAGGTCTTAATCACTTATTTTCAGACTATTCGAAGGTCGTGTAAGTGGGCTGGATCCCCCGGCGCTTAGTCGGGCTCCTGCTTATCGTCCCCGAGACTTTGCGCACTGGGTTGTCCCTGATTTTGTATTGTGGCTCCTGGCCCACCTCTTCCTCAAGCTGGACATACTTCCGCCGTCGACTATCGGTGTCGAAGAACTCGCAGATGCAAAAAATGTACAGTAACCCTGAAAACTCACACTAAAGTTGAAATATAAAGTGTGGACACTTTCCAGAAGTACCTTATATGTTCTGTCAAGCAACCGATGCGCGCATTTTGGAATCTGCAAGCATCCGGACTTCGAAGAAGCTTGTTGACTACGGCAACAAGACCTGTCCGGACTCTGTAGCCTATGAGGCAAAATGAGAGCTTAGTCGTCATTGTGTGCAGAATAGATATGGACATTGAAAAGTTAGGCTGTCGTGTTAAAGATCCTCACCTCAAGTTAACCAACAGTACAGGCAAAGCTTGGACATCTGTTACCGGCGAGATGAAGAGCGTTGCGGGCTCTGTTATTACTGCGCTTCTCTTTGATTCCTACCTAAGAAAGATAGATCAGTTCTTCCTTAATGCACGTATTTTAAGGGTCTTGCAACAGCAGGGACAACCCCACATGCTTACCTGCAAGGCTAATCTAGCATGGGTTTATACGAAGCTTGGAAACCTAGGTGAAGCGGAGACCATGATTCAGGAGCTATTAATATCATCTACGGAAACACGGCCTTATATGGACCCAATCGTGCTTATGCATTGCTTCGCTTCATCTTCAGTTTATTTGAGGAAGACCAAAAAAAGGTGTCTGCCTCGCTACCCTTCCAGAAATACGATTTCGGCTTGTCAGCCATTTGCAAGCGAAAGAGAAGATGCGGTGGGCACAGGCCACGCGCCTGGTTCGTTCGAGTGAAAATAGAATGTAGATGTGGTCCTGCAGATAAAGAGTAACTTAACTTAGCTCCACTTTCTACACACTCAACTACCTGTAAATAAGGATGAACCAGAATATAAATAATATATATTGGCAACATAATACAACCAAAAAATATATCTGCTCAGTAACCTATAACGCAGATCAAGACGTATGACGGGCTGTAGCAGCTGCTGGCTTGCAACCTTTAAAGAGTTCAACAGAGATGTTTATAGTTCTATGAATATATCTCAGTAAATGTTAGATCAAACAAAGAAGGTTATGACCGCGGCGATAGCAAATGCTGGCCACCAGCCGGACCCTTTGGTCATGTACATCAGGCCCGCAGCAGCATTCGGCGACTTTCTGCTGCCACTGGCGGTTGTGCCGTTGGGAAGGGTTCCGTTGATAAGGATGGTTTCGGTGCCGTTGACGTTACCGATGGAGACTAGGCTGCGATTGAGGGAGCCGTAGTTGCCGTTGCCGATGATGCTGCCGATGTAAGCCTGGTCAGCGTTATCATCGCAGCCGCATCCTTGGTAGCGTCCACAACCACATAGCACGGGCTTGATTTTATCGCGGCCCGACGTCTGGTTATGGTAGTACCACGGCTGTTCGTGTGGATACAGGTATGGCACGTCACAATTCCGACCACCCTCCTCCTTCAACCACGCCTTCTCCTTGAGGTCGTCGCCACCATAACCTCGATAGTTGACTCTGCTTCTGATGGTGTATCCGATTCTTCTGCTTCGTCGCTTTCCTCGGGCACCCGTCCAACCTCAATTCGGGCCCTTCTGACCGCCTCGATATCAGCGAAAACTTCATTCGGGTCTAGACTAACCTTCTTCCTTCGGACCGTTCTGATGGCCTCAATCTGACGTTCCAACATTATAGTAAACACAGTGCCAAATCCCAAGTACAGATCCTTTACAGTATGGACAAGGTTTGTTGAGCATTGGAGGGTGTTTGAGACTCCCATTTCTGGGGAGAGACAGGGGTGGATAGCACCGGACTTCTTAGGCGAACATCAAGCTTGGAAATAACAGAATCCGGGTCCCAAGCCTTGTCGGCATATCAGGAGAGTATTCCGCGGTGTGTGTCCGTGCGTAAACCTCCTGGATACCGTATTAATTCACCAAATTCACCCAACCCCCGGTCACTTAAACTAAACCTATTCTAGCCTAGTCTGACATCCCTTTGACCAGGTTATTAGCTACACTAACAGGTTACAATAATACAGTCTTGAACTTCCTCTTCCTTGACAAACAGGTCTATCTCTTCCAGAGGCGTGACAGGTATTTCCTGTCACGGCCAGCAATGTCCAGCATGGAAGCTGCTGTATTGGCGCTATGTACGAAGATTCTAAGCTTAAGGAGAGAAGAAGAAAAGAAACTCGCGATGTGCGACGCGTTGGAGAAGTTTAATAACCGTGGTCCGTGCCTGTGGCAGGGACCAGCCCCTGCCAGCACCTTGTGGCGGTGTCAGCGCGTTTACTCCTCAGCTGTCTCCCAGCCTTCCCAGTTAATTTGGGAAGACTCTATATCCTTGATACGCACCATATCAACCTGACTTCCATCAGGACGAATAGAGATTCCGGGGAGGCATTGCAATGCTGGTAGTAAACAGCATCATGGAACAGCTTCAAGGTCAACGCGTTAGAGACGCGATGGGCACTTCCCAGGAGCTATACCTATTTCATATTAGTGTGGGTGGTGTGGCTTCAAACTAGGTAAGATTAGGCCTAATTTGGTGACCGGGGGTTGGGTGAATTTGGTGAATTAATACGGTACCATCATACCGGATTCGGAGAGTGTTTTGACGTTTGACCAGATTCAACCTCCAATGGCTGGAAACGCTGGGCACATGCTAGATGTCGATGCGGCGTCCACGAAGTACTTGTCCGTGCTTGTCACTCCCCAAATGGCGTGGTTTGAGGGGAGAATGGCGTGGTTAAAGTGTGCCCAGAATGTGACGGTGCACAGCCGAGACTCGTGTGAATTGCGGCGTTGTGAAAGCAATAATGTCCAAATAGTTCGCGTGTACCCATGGCGAAGCAAAGGCTTTCGCTGAGACAACTGGAACCTATAAGGGCCTGAATGCGCGGCAACGGTAAATTCCCCCAGCAAGAGCGGGTGAGGAGGATGTATATACATAAGCGCGGTGCACATAAACTTCGACTTTTCCGTCATTAATTTTGTGATATGTTACTTAACGTGGTTTATCACCCAGCCGGTCATATCACCCAGCCGGTCACTTTTACTAACTCCACCAACTTTCGTCGACCCTAGCACCCACCTAGGGCAAAGGAATCAATAAAAGTTAGCACCAATTGGTGCCAACTAGTCCCAATTACTTAATTTCAATTGATTTGGTCAATTTAGAGAGGTTGGCGTGACTGCAGTGCCAGTCTAAAGTGGCTGACTTTTGGTGGGAAAATCGGCTTCCCCACCAAAATGGAGCATTTCAGACATGCAGGATCAACCTCAATCTATACCATCCAGACCAACTAATTGGGCGGTCCGCCGCGGACCGCTTAGAAATGTACTATTATACACTCAGAATCTAACTGACTAGACTCTTCTATATCTTTCTGACAAGTTGTTGCATAATGCCCAGTCTTGCCGCAGTTGCCACATCGTCGTTTGCTCGGTCCGCCGCGGACCGCCTCCTCTACGCTACCACCGATTTCACCAGCTGGCCGCTTCCCCTTCTGTTTTTCCTCGATTATCGCCTGGGAATCCTCAATACTAAGTGCCCCTCCAAGCTGTACCCGACTTCTTTTAGCTCTCCGGCGCTTGGCAAGCCCAATATTAGCCTTCTCAAGGGTACGGACCCGATCATTCAAAAGAGTGATCTGATGCGCCATTGCTTGTGCACCCTTGGTGAACTTTTCAACTGCCTGGATAATTGGTGTAGGGGAGCTGCTCTGATGGGCTGAGATCTTGCCCTTGATAAAACTTGATTGCTGGACAGTCTGGTGGGCATTGGAGGGTGTTTGTGATTCCCATTTCGATGGTGACACAGGGAGGGATTGTACTGGAGTTTGTAGGCGGACATCCAGCTTGGAAATGACAGAATCTGGGTTCCATGGAGAAATACCAGCCCCTCTGAACCCAGCTTTCATGTTTTCTTCCGTAAAGACCTTGTCGTGGGCTGCCTTAAACGCAATGAAGAACTCGGACTTGGTGATGTGGTTGATTGAGGCCCGGATGAAGAGGTTGATCTCATTGCCGTATGCACGCTTTAATGGCGAGAATAATGCAACGTCTAATGGCTGGAGCAGATGAGATGAATGCGGTGGCATGCTGATAGGGATAATGTTGTTCTCCTTGCAGTACTGCTCGAACTCTGCTGATACATGGCTTTCATGTCCATCCAGGATAAGCATCCGGTATTTGCCCTTGGTCTGCTTAACTGTATGCTTGTTGAAGTGCCGAATCCATTCTAGACCAGTCTCGTTATCTGTCCACCCATTTGGAGTAGGCTTGATCATCCAGCTTGGTGGGAAGCCAGACTCCGTTGTCCAGTTGGCGAGGTGGTAGGCGCCCTGGACGATCACGAACGGCGGGATACACCAGCCCTTCGCATTGATACATTCAATAGCTGTTGCCCATTCCCGGTTTCCAGGTTGAATAGATTTAGCTTTTCCATGTCGGTCAGAACGTGTAACAACCAATGTTGCAGTTATCACGCCCATCATGAAGCCAGTCTCGTCGAAGTTATACAGGTCGTCATCTGTGATCCCATACTTGGCCATCATGTTGCGGAGTAGCCGGAACCAGTTCCCAATGACCTCTGGATCTTCGCAGAGGGCCCTCTGGTAGTCATAAGGCCGATTAAACCTAGTCTTCAAGGTAGGTTGTGTATCCACAAAGCGTCGAGCCCAGTGCTTGCCCACAGGCTTGCCATCACGCGATGCTAGTAAGAGGTTGGCCATATCTTCCACACCAGAAAGTCGTAGTGGGAATCCGCGGACATCTTGATCAATGATATATCGAATAAGCGTTTGCTCTTCGATTGGGTCAAGTTTATGGTCGTTGACGCGTAATTCTTCGCGACGTGGTCGGTTATTCATCCTGTCTAACAATGTACTGCGGGGGATGTTGAAGATCTGTGCAGCTCGACGTGCGCTTAAGGGTTTTTTTTTGTTTTTTTTAGAGTTCTCGATTGCCTGAACTGCTAGTTGGACTTTCTCTTCTTTAGAGTAGATTGGCATTGTGGTTGTTGATTTCTAGCGTGTTGAATATTTAAGTAGGTAGAGTGATGCGAGATTGACGCGAAAAATGGGGACGCGATCTGCACCAAAAACAAACCTGCCCACCAAAACTTTAAGTTTTCAGACTGGCACTGCAACCCCACCACAACTCTAAATTGACTAACTTCATACAAAATAATGAATTTGAAGCAGTTGGCACCAATTGGTGCTAACTTTTATTGATTCCTTTGCCCTAGGTGGGTGTTAGGGTCGACGAAAGTTGGTGGAGTTAGTAAAAGTGACCGGCTGGGTGATATGACCGGCTGGGTGATAAACCACGTTATCCCTATCTGTACCCCTTAATTTTCACTTGTCCTTCCATCTTCCACCTCCCAATCGCCGCTCCCAACCACCAAATAGGCCGGAGTCCATCACGATGCCTTTCACACAAGCCAACGGCAAGAAAATCTTCTACAGCTGGAAGCCAGCCAGCCGGGCGGGTCTAACGCTCTTCATGATCCATGGGCTTGGCGGGGCTCACTCCTTCTGGTCGCCCATAATTCCAGGTCTGGTCGAAGCTGGCTTCTCCTGTTTGGCTTTCGATGTGCCTGGTATGTACCCAATTAGATCGATTACGATCGTATCGTGAGAACCAACAGAACGACGGGTAGGTTTCGGTCAATCGCCCTACCATGGCGAACCGCATGATCTTCACGTGATCGCTGAAGATGCCATCGCGATTCTCGAGGGAATGGGCAAGTCTCTAGACCAGACGATCATTGTCGGAGCCTCAATGGCCGGCGTTATATGCTGTGAGATCGCCGCCAAGCACCAAGTCGCTGGCGTGGTCAGCGTAGGACCCGTCTGCCCCGGCCCGGAGACCAAGGCGGCTTTCGACCGCCGAGTGGAGGTCGTCAAGAACGGTGAGTCAACCCCGATCTGCAATAACATTCTTCAGCATGTTTCTGACAGTCTGCAGATGGTCTGGAGGGAATCGTCAACACCGTCGATACCCCGACACGAGCAACAGGTTCCAAGGCGAGCAGGACAGTAGAAGCCTTTGTGCGGTCGCTCATTCAGTCCTCGAACCCAGAGGCGTACATGTCTCTCGCTAAGGCGATTGCTGACGCGCCCATGCCTGCTTACAACCAGATCAAGTGCCCCCTGTTGTGCGTCGCCGGACAGGAAGACCAGGTCGCTCACCTCGAAGACTTGGCGTTGATGGGTGACAGGCAAGTCCTCACTCGCTTTATATAAACCCTCCTATGCCCCACCGACACTTAAATTACCGATGCATGCATGGAAGCTTAACACTGATCTGCATCCAGATGGGGAGCACCGTCCAAAACAGAACTCGAAGTCCTGTTCGGAGTGGGTCACTGGCACAGCATTGAAGATGCCGAGGGAATGGAGAGCTGCGTCAAGAGATTCGCAAACAAGGTAGCATCTAAGTTGCCTCATTTTTGATAGATCATTGCCCAAATCACTTTTTGAGTTCCACCTCCTCAGCCGGGGTTCCTTCCCAAGAGACGAATCCAGTCAGCCGAACGTCCCCTCCTCTAATCTCCTCTTTCAAGGGACCAAGCTTCCTCGCGAGCCTCCGTCACACGATACGGACTGTTGGATCGCTTGTCAGCCACTCCGCACGTGCATGCGACACACGCGATCAGCGTGGAGTTACCTTGGGCTTATGGCTTGACGTTTCTGCATAATGTTAACGTTAAGACCGGCATGAGCAGAGGACTGCTGGTAGGAATATCGAGGATTTTGGTGCTGCACGAGTTGACGCTTGACATCCTCAATTGCCTGCGGGGTGGCGCTAGCACAGGCGTCGGCTTGCCTTGTCCCACGTCTAATCATTGCTAAGCGCCGCATGTGCCGCCTGTGGCATCAACTCCGGTGGGTTAGAAGACGACCTCCAGATAACCTTAAATCCGGATGGCATACGCTCGTGTTTGTCCTGCAGTTGGGGAGGGACGTCCATGGTTGTTGCAGAAGAGGAAGGATACAGTTCGGTTGCAATTTCGAGATTTATGGGGCGATATTACCACCGAACTCAACCTTTTCGGAGGTCATCAAGAGCGTTCTCTACGTCATGTGGTCGGGACGTTGGAACCATCGTGGGCGGTGCGGCAGCGGATAAAAGCCGTGTGACCAACAGGATTCCAGAATCCTGCACGGTTGACGAGAGGCGCGTGGCTCCAGTCTTCCTTCACTTGCGATTTGATCGGCTTTGACCGCGCTCAGGAATGCGGCCTTGGGAGGGGTTCTCGACAACGACCGCATTCAAGTCGTGGTTCTCCAGGGCCTGCTCGATTTGGGGTTTCGAAGGAATTTCGGCACTGAGTCCTAAATTAGCGTTAGTAGCTCACATAAAAGCCAAGCCTGCAGAGACTCACAACCGCCATCAACACGAAGACGGCATTTTGAGCGTCCTCGAATAGAGTGGTAATCTCGTGGAGAGTGGCAATCATGGCTACACCTTGTCCTACCACCTTCGTCATGCGAGTGGCAAGGTTGTTTCGCAATTGGTGGTCGATGTTCAGCTCGCAAGGCGATCCACGCGCCAAAAAGGCGTTGTATATGCCGCAAAATTGATCCAGACTGCTGATGCCTTTGGGCGTCAACTGCCATACTGAACCCTTCATTGTGTAGATCTGCTGGTGCTTTCCGTCGGCGGACTCGATGAATCTTGCCTCGAGGAATCTCTGGCAT
This sequence comes from Diaporthe sp. PMI_573, assembly GCA_021399435.1. Classification (NCBI taxonomy): domain Eukaryota; kingdom Fungi; phylum Ascomycota; class Sordariomycetes; order Diaporthales; family Diaporthaceae; genus Diaporthe; species Diaporthe sp. PMI_573. The sequence goes on from JAJTUP010000129.1 coordinate 98,890, forward strand.
AGCGAGCTGGCCATGTCCTTGGTCATGGAAAATGTTGTGGTGGCGGTCGTCGTCACGATCCTGGATGGGTCACTAGGGTCTGGTACTCGGCTAGATTGGGAGAACTTAAGAGAGCCAAGGTTGTTTATGGCATCTTCGGACAGGAAGGTATGCTCCACCTTGGTCCATCGAACACGGTGGAAAAAAGATTGTTAAGGTCCTGCTCGGAAGGTTAGTCCATGCCCGAGATCGGTTCGCATGACTGCGAGAGGTCTGCGGGTGCTTGCGAAGACACTCGTAATCCGCAGCACCCCTCGCGAAGCACGAAGACACTTACTTTGGCGAACGGCCGGTCATCATTGGTCGTCTGGATTAGCCTTGAAGATGTTTAACGCATCTTGTCGCCTATGCGAGGCAGATAAATTGAGGGCTGGTTGGGTCTGTTTCCGAGTACGGCTGCGAAGGAGGATCCTTGAGCAGTCTAGCTGGCCAACCAGAACAGTCGATGCGGACGTGAAATACGGACGAGCTCTGAGCCCTGAAATGCCGGCTATCGTCTTGTCGAATGCGGCAGCTATGAGGGCCAAGATGTCTGCGGAGCTGACGGACAGGCTGCTCTGGTGTTGCTATCGGTAGTTCGGCGAAGCGATCGGGTCGTCTGGAGGGGATGATGGAGGGAAGAGCAGGAGACTATGGTCTGGAGCTCTCCATCGTACGCGGAATAGGGATTGTGTGCCTTGGACAATGGTTCTTGGAGGGGCAGTTGGGCCGCTGGGCTGCGAAACCACAGCCATATTACAGTAGAGAGGCTGTATGGTTGGCGGGGCGCTCTTTCGAATAAAAGAGGTGCGCTAGACCGGCGTCCCGGGAAGGGCGGGGTACGGGCCTCGAGCAGGGATCATTAAGGCAGGAGACGAGAAAGGCGGTCCTGGAGGCCGGTATATACAAAGCCCGAGATGGGGCCTGGTGTTCAGCGCACCTGCCACCACCCGGCCCTATTAAAGCGGCGCGTCTTTGCGCTTCCAGCTTTAGCGCCCGCACCTCACTTGGCATATCCAGAAACGACGGTATCCAGAATCAAAATTTGTAAATGCACATGGAATTCAGCTAATACGTCGCAAGTGCCAGGAACGGGAACGCTGTAATATTATATTGCCATCCGAATGATATTGCAACGACGGTTAAATGGGACTAAATCCCGGATTGAATCAAAAAGATGCCCCCTCGCTACTTCCCGAGTGAAGTTAGCGATCGCCTTGTCTCCTTCGCCTCCGAAGCCTCTACGGTGTGTACAATCCACACGAATTCGCACAAAGTCCGAACAGCTTCTCATACGCAGCGACTCTCACTTCAAGCGTCGTATGCTCTGTTTGAAGTGCTAGATTCCTCTCCTCGAGATGCGAAATATACAGCTCTGCTTCGCGCAAGATGGTTGCCTATATTCTTATTAACCGACATATTAGATAAGCTGAAAACTCTCCTACCCTTAGTTCTTGCAGGTGCTCGGGATGATTCTCCTCCTGCCCCTTTGTCGTGCTACCTTGCAGGCTTGGGATGCTGTCTTGTAGTGCGGAAAATTCATTGCTCAATTTGGGGGGATAGCATCCGCCAATGGCACGTCGAGCTGTTGTTTTGCTAGAGTGCCTTGATACCTTGCCGGCCGAACAGGAGGTAGATGAGTTCCCGAAGTTTCGGCAGCAGGAATCTTTGCTTAGCTCCGATGGTGCAGGGCTCAAAGCGGAGATGTTAACTTCGAAACCCGGCCGTGCCAAGTAGTCGTCTTCGGAGACAGCCTTGTGGAAACCCCTATTGTCTCCCGGACCTTCTGAAGGAATCAACGACCCGACTGGTAGCATGTTGGCATCCCAACGAGCTGGCGAGTCAGTCTGCTGGGAAGACTGCAGACCAAACGTCAGGCGCCTAAGCGAAGGTGGTCTGATGATCGAGGACTTTTATATCTGATCCCACCGTTGTGATTACTAGAAACTGTATTGGCTTGTTATTCGTCAAGCGGGAAATCCTCCAACTGCCGCAGGGATCTGCAGAGGTGCAGATTCCTTTTTGGCGTCTTTAAGGTGCTTCACAATCTCTCTCCCGATTTGCCAGTCATAGGCCTGGACCGAAGCGCCACATTTTGTGTTTCAAGGAAGTGGTCTGATCTTGACGCCTTTGAGAGCTGAATGCTGCCAAGCAACCTTAGCTCACCGTACTTTCTTAGAAAACTCGTGTGTTGAAGTAGCCTTCTTCGGCCTAGTGTCAGCAAGGGTTCTCACCCCTCTACAGTTTAGCCTGCAATTAAGATCCCGGCCCAGCGCGTCTCTGTGCCCAAGAAGCGAGGTGAGCTTTGCCTGATGAGGGAAAGTGGCATTGCAGACACTAGGTCGAAGGAGGCTACTTCAACACACAAGTTTTCTGAGAAAGTACGGCACCTGCAATGCACCGTGACGGCCGGAGCTCTGGTCGGTCGCCAGAGCGCACGACACAGCCCGCTTTTCAAAACGTTACCCAAACACCTCTCGTCCAGTGAGAATGCTAACTCGAAAGAGCTAAGCCTACGTACCGGCACAGTCGCTTGCTATTCCGTCAAGCCACACGGCGGAGAAACCCGCACGGCGCAAAGCGTGGACGAACGGGTGTGCAATTTTTGCAGCTTCAACTTTTGTCTCTGTGTAGGCTGGCGCACCCATATCATTGTAGGACACCTGGCTTCTTCGCTTAACGTTTTACTTGTAGTCTACAGTCACTGCTTCTGGTGGCCATTTCCCCCTTGTTGCCCATTATAGCTGCTCTCTTTCCGTCCTTGCTGTCTGCCTTCGTTGGCATTGTGGTCCCCGTTCTGTCTGGCCGCTATTGCTGCTCTTCGGGCGAACTCGTCCTGCTTCCGCGTCAGCAGCACGACTCGATCACGGAACCTTGCTCCTTTAAATCACCTTCTCCCCGCGAGCCTTGCGGATTCTTGCGGCTGCCACCTCGTCCATCTTTCCTCTGCCCATCTTTCCTCTGCCCATGTTGATCTGGAAGAGGCTCCGCGGGTCTGACACACGACCTAGTGATTCAAGGGGACGTTCTGTCTGTTATGCAGTTTGTACATAGCACCGCGGAGTGACACGTCTCCACCTCCAGGGCCAGGGCAATTTATATACCCATCCCAGAAGCTACCATGACAATGTCACAAGTCTGCCGCCGTCGCCGTCGCCATCGTCATCGTCGTCGTTATTGTTGTTTCCCTTTCTTTCTGGGGCTCCGTGATCTCTATCCCCGCATCTCCAAGCTTCGGATTTGGGAAGGATTTTCCATCTTAATCCACCTGTCTAACTCATGCAAGCTTATTCCGACAGGACATTGGCCCTAACCCCTGTCTTAAGGCTGTATTTGCATGTGATAATCCTACCCAAGAGTTGGTAGTGGCTTGTGCACCCACCAAATTCACGCCGAGTCGCCTTGCACATTGAGCATGCGGAAGGTGACCGGCCGGACTCGGCTTGGGAATGCCAATTCGTGTAAACAAGACGAAGCCACGCAGTGGAACATCTAGAGTCGATGTTGAGAGGGACGAGGACAGTGAAAGATTTCACCCAAGCTGGGCAATGATGCGACGGATTCATGAAGCATTGCGGATGGGCAATGGTACAAGTCCGGGAACCACCAGGTAGCTCCCACTATGAGCCGAGCTTTAGGACCTTGTTGGTAGGGCTTCTGCCAAAGGAACCCACGATTCCAAGCCGCCTCTGCCTGTGGGCTGTCCCATGTGCGGCTAAGCCGGTGATCCACTACAGTGCCGGGCCATATTACACTTAATGCTCAAAGCCAGTGTCAGTCTGTCGGGCCGTCTCCGCGTCTCAAAAGCACCGGCCCTCACATGACCAGGTTGAGATGCGGCTTATCCAATTGAGGGCCTGAAAGTGACACTCCTCTGCAAGGTACAAATGAAAAGGACCATCATCTCGCCAAAAGTACCGGGATTTTTATTGTTCAATTGTTGCATAGCTACTGTACTGTACATAAGGAAGTGACTGTCTACTGTATTACTGTACTATATGGTACTTATGCAACTCATCAGTTGTGTATGGGTAAAGGGTAATGTACAGATACTTGGTCTCTGTTTGAATACACAGAATAAAGTCTACATTGCAAAGCATAAATACACCACAGAATCAAAGGGACCTGCTCAATTCATTGCCAAGGAATGAATGCGGACAGCTGACAAATACTATGGATACATTATCGAAGTTCTAACGATACGAAGCTAACATATTCTAGAAGTACTCTGGAGGGCTTTAAAAGTATCCATATTGCCATCCCAGCATCCTTGTCTTTACAGTATGCAAAGTACAAGTTCCCAAATATGTAGGCAAACGGGCAGCAAACTTGCGACTTTGGGGGTAATACAGTACTGGATATGTTACAGTACATTATGTGCTGATTGTATGTACAGTACTGTACTGTACTGTACGACTCTCTGCTTGGTTTAAGAACTTGCGAAACCAGTCCTTGGTCCAATCGGTCAATGACGACGGCTCTAGTGGCGCGTAGGGAGCCGTTGCCTAAGACGAAATCCCTTGGTCCTTCAGCCTGCAAACGTATTAAGCAGAAGTACACAAGTTGGTCTAGGAAAGCACATACGGAGACTTTTGTTAGAATAGTTCTGGGTTTGGGTAGAGCACAAAATTCATAATACATAAAACCCATGGTCGACTTTCAGCCGAAGGAATCGTCGTCCTTATGGGCATACTGTCAATTCATACGGGTGAAGTAGATTCAACTATCGCCGAAGAAATACACCTCTCTTTCCAAGACCTAAGTCCTTCGCATTTTACCATGTCACTCGCGGGAGCCCTTGATTCACAGATACATGGAAGCTGGAGTGGTGACAAACATATGAGCACTTCAAACCCTAGGCGCACCGCCTCCAGCACTGATTCACATAACGATGCCGGAACACCTAGGTCTCACCCCGAGCCGCTGGTATACACACCCAATCAAGCTACTACATGGGATCCTACGATTGTGGTTGCGAGATCTCCTGATGCGACACAAGATGCGACACAAAGGCGCTTCCGCAGCAAGAACTATGCCACCCCGGAAGGCTGGGAACGCCACCGAGAAAGGATAACCCAGATGTACATGGAGAAGACGCTGAAAGAGGTCCTTGAAATAATGGAACAAGACCACAACTTCTTTGCCACCGAGAGGATGTACAAAGCACGGCTTAAGGAGTGGGGTGTCACAAAGAACATAACAGCAGATTACATCGCCAGTCTGCCAACAGAGGAACAACGGGATGGCCTAGGGCAAGGACAACAGCAAAGGTGTTCTAACGAGCATCTACAAGATCTCGATACTACTACCGACCATCCTGATGTCGAGCGAATCCGAAAATATATTAGCAGGGGAGCCGCCGGCCTCAATAAGTTAGAGACAAAAGAACGCAACCGTGTCTTAGCTGTCTTTGGGTCACCAGAGGTCAAGGGCATCCGTAAGAATGCACGACGCAGGGCCTACGAACCTCACGGCCCAGCTGAACGGCTAACCACCCGCGTCGGACGCCCACCATCTAGGAAAGAACTACCGCGGGCTGCAGTTCCCAGTCCTCAGCACGTCATACACACACTTGAGAGTTTATTCTCTTCTCAGAACACAGCTCGTTCTCTCACCACTTCTACTACAACCACACCATTCGACAATTCCCTGCTGTCTCTATACCCCAATCCAGGCTATTCCAACTCATCGAATCTTTGGCCATCTCGCGATTCTGCATTGTCTATCCAGGAGGTGCATGTGCTAGACTTTGTAGTAAGGTTTCGGCTTGCACATATTCTACGCGAGGAATGCGACCACCAGGGGGTATCACCTCTTCTGCAGGCTTGCCTAGATGATCTGTCCCATGCACTTGGACTGACCGGCCCGGACAACGCGAGCGCTGTCACATGTTTAATCTACATAATCTTATGCGCACTTGAGATCGCAACGACCTTCAATACTGTGATCACCCTCTCTTGGCTCTTTGATCAGCTCGCTCTTATTTGTTCGCAACACTGCCCTCTCATTGCCAACGTTGCTATCCAAATATCTCGCTATGACAGCAATGAAAGCCTCCTGGATCTTCTGAAGAAGGCAAGGCATATAATCCCAACATGTCCTGGGAGCAGCGTTGCCGCAAGTATGGCATTACAGGTATACCTCGAGATAGTGGACGTTGCTGCTAATACGGGATCACCCACCGAGGTGTACAGCACACTGCAGGAATCGATGAATAAGCTGTTTGCTGGTACATCGCCGTCAGCTTCGGAGACCCTGACCGTCTGGATCGAGGTACGGAGTGCTCTTGCGGTATGCGAGGCAAATGCATCCTCAGGATACCAGGCATCTTCACCACAGCCCCCATAATGACCTAGTTGAGCTCCGACCCAAGGCAATTAGCTGCATTCTCGACTATCTTCAGGCGCAGAGAGATGTCTACGAAAAGATTGGGGGATGGTCGATTGCGGGGAGGCTAGACAGGGAGATGCGGGAGATATCAAGGGTCTTTGACGGTGCGAGCAGCGAAGATACAGGAAAAGTGGCTGGAGCATTTCTCCAAATGCATTCTAACCACGGATTCAAGCTGCATAGCAGAAAGAAATAAGCTATATAAGTACAGTAATTTTCATACTTTCGCACTATCTCACTACCCACGATTTGGCGGTAATTAAGTGGCTTGATGATCTCTGAGACTGACCTCGGTTCGGCATCATGTATTTTTAATGGCCTCTATTTTGCCGACGAAAGATACCTGGCATGAAACCTTCCATGTCCACAAAAACAGAAATCTGTGTTCGCAATTCTGATATTTTGTACATAGTAATAAAGACGTCGCCAAATTTGAGACCCTGGCTGAAGGAATATTTCTCTCCTAATATTATGAGACATTCAATTCTCAGCCAAACGCCTTCATATAACGCAACTTTAGATACCTTGATTGCTTTACTTCTCATTATCCCCCCACTTGTCAGATGGATCACGAAGCTCGTATTGTAGTGCTCAGAAGAGCAAAGCGTGAACGTGAGATGTTTCGAAAGCGGCTGGGTCCGGCAGTGGCCCAATTATATGCCTGAACTACTAAAATTTCCACGGAGATACACACTTGATTGTTGCGGTAATGAACAATAATGCAGAGGCCGCAAAACTTTTACTACTTTCGGGAGCAGATACAAGTATGAAATCCGAACTCGGTCAAACTGCTGCAAGATCCGCCATCTGAAGCCTGTCAGTTGCGCGAAGTGTTGCGCGGATGGGGCGGGCGTTGCTGCCCCTTGGGCGAGCGGACTGGAAACGTTGGGTGGGCCGACGTTGTCTGTTTCATTGGTAGACCTACCCCGCGTAACCCCAATTATCCACCCCCTTTCTTTCGATCTTTTTCTTTCTTTCTATTCTGTTACCTTCCTTTTCCTTTTTACCTTCCTTTTCCTTCATCTTTTACCTTCCTTTTCCTTCATCTTTTACCTTCCTTTTCCTTCATCTTTTACCTTCCTTTTCCTTCATCTTTTACCTTCCTTTTCCTAAGGGAACGCAGCTAGCTATTCGTTGAATAAGCCCGATCCCGTGCTACGCCCTGCAGCATTGCATGCAAGCCTATAATCCCACAAACCGCCCAGCGCATTAATCTCTCTCCTCGTGAATCTACTTTCTCTATCGATTCGTACTCGGCTTTAATTCCATTGCTACTCTGCGCGGGCCGTTGGGCTACCTGAAAACACCATATTGGACTCTGCAATTGAGTATGGAGCCGGAAAACTCCTGGATTGAAATTTCAACTCTGCACGAGCGCGATAGGCACGGTCATTGGAGGCTGACAGGCAACCAGCGATGTTTACACTAAGCAGACCTCGGAACTGGTCAAGGCGCTTGAACTCAACTTCTCAGAGAGGGAGGCTGAGGCGATGGCAGACCTCCAGGCTAGGCTCAGCGCGGCACAGCACCACGAGGCAAAGGAGATAGGGGGCCTGAAGGACTACCTTCTGCACGACCTGAAGGTAGACGACGCGTGGAAGAAGCTACACTGCAAGGCGAACGGGATGGTGGGACATCAGGGCGAATACCGCCTTCGCTGAAGTTCTTTGGCAAAAAAATCCAAAGATGTACATGCTACCCTTAATAGCATGTATAAAGTATATTATATCTGTTAAACTAAGTTCTTCTCAGCTATTTAGACACTATGGTTTTGCCTTAATTGTTAGCTGGCTTTGCGGTATGGACTTAATCAGCCAGAGTTTACCCATTTTGGATCTCAGCTTGACTCTCAGCCTTAGCCTCGAGGCATTGGAATATCGATTCCATCGCACCATCCAAAAGGTCATAATCCAATGGCCCTGCTTGATTGTTCTGGGCCTCAGCCAGGATATCATACATCCTGCTGGCCCACAAGCTTCGCAGCAACTAAACCATCTCCTCCATATAGCTTCCGCCCCACGTGGAGTTGGGTCGTTTCTTGTGTGGAAAGATAATTTCCGAGATTTGGAATCGTTGTTCCCGAGGATCTAGTCCCCGCGTTGAGCCTTTATTGATACATTGTTTCTGCACCTCTGTTATGCCCTCGAATCCAGGACGCTCCAAGTTATCGCAGTCCTTACGCCTTGTACGCTCATCCCTCATTTCAACACTATTGAAGATATCAAAGCAACGCGCAAAGTAGTAATCAGGCTGCTTGTGGCGCCTGTATACGTGCTGCTTGACTTGATGCGTTTCAGTTTGTTTTCCAACATTCGTAGTGCTTGAGCGAATTCAGTTTCTGGAAGGGACAAGCAAATGGTCTGCGTATTTTTCCAGCCAGATAACACCCCCGGTGGCGTTCCGGGAGGCGTCGGTCTCAACACGTGTTGGCCTTCCCGGTTTGAAGAAGGCGAGCACCGGTGCTTTACAAGCTAGCTGCTTCATCTCCTCAAAGGCTGTTCTCTCTCCCACGCTAGCATCATTTGTCATGGCGATCAAGGAGCAAAACCCAATGATGCTCTCTACGGCACCTTTCGCGAAGAGGTGTGTCTTATCAGACTTTAAGTCCTCGAAGATGACGGACATCTTCTTCACGTCGGAGTCGAAGGGAAACTCGGCACGTTGATCCCATCGTGCCCCGCTGCCGGTGCTGAGACGGAGGCGATTCCAGTCGAACCGTGACGCAAAACCCTGGAGGGCAATCTCGGTTGGATCTCCTCGAGCGTGCCACTGGCCAGAGTCCTCGGCCTTATGGACTGTGGCTAGGTTCGCCAGCGAAGCAATATTGAGGTACTCTCGGGCAAGCACGTTCTCGCTGGTATCTTTAGTTGGATCGATCGTGTCTCCATCCCCTTTCTTGCTTTCGAAGTTTAGATCCTTTGGCTGACCACTGGCGAGACTAATATCTCCCACAGTTGGGTTAAACGGCTGATCAGTTGTGCTGACAGAATAGGTGCCGCGTCCGGGAATCCACGCCTTACGAACTACCATATTCCCCTGAGTGAGGGTACCTGTCTTGTCAGAGCAAATGTCTACTATCGGTTAAAAGGCTAGCAGAGGAGATATTCCTCGGCTTGACTTACTGGTTACGGCCCCCAACGCTTCCAAGCTCTTGAGATTGCGAACGATGACATGACGCTGGACCATACGCTTTGTGCCGGCAGCAATGGTAATTGTGAGTACGACGACAAGAGAAGCAGGGATCATACTCAGACCAGTGGCAACTGCATAGATGATGACTTCTTGCTGCGTATTGAATCTGTTGGCTCCAAGTACGATGATCGCGCAGACAATGGCAGTTCCGAAGAGCAGCACGGCGAGTCTAGACAGCTTCTTCTGGAGCGGAGTGCCGACATTGACACCGAGGAAACGACCCACGGCGTCGGACATGGTTAGTGTCCAGGCCTGCGCATACCGAGTCCAGGGTTTCGAGCCGTCTTTCTTTGGCTTGACAGGCCGTCTCCTGGATGATGCTGCGGAGAGCACTGGCAATCTGTCCAACCTCAGTGTGCATGCCCGTGGCAAAGACGATGCCGCGAGCCCTGCCTCTGGTGACATTCGACGAGCTGTAGGCGATGTTCAGGCGATCGCCGGGGCCGGTGTGTTATCTGGCAACAGCAGGATGACGGTACCTTGAAGCCAGTGGGATATGCCTCAAAGACGATGACTCCTGCGGAGAGAGCATACCCTATCCAGGATCGGGAGCTATTAGCAGTTGTTCAAACCCTCGAGCATTTCTGTCCAGAACTCCAAGGTCAAAAGTTCTTTGTGGTGACCGATCACCAAGCCCTGCTGTACTTCTCGACCAAGCGCCTCTTATCGACCCGTCAGGTTCGGTGGGCAGACTTCCTGTCTAACTTTGATATCACATTCGAGTACCCCCCGGGAAGGAGAATGTCGCAGCCGACGCTCTATCCAGTAAGACAGTCGACCTCCCTATCGTCAAGGCGCGTGAACGAGAAGAGAGGACCATGGCCCTGATCCCTCAGGGAAGACTCTCGCCCACAGCCCAGCCTGCCGAGCAGGTGGAAACAGTTCAGGACCGCGAAGTGATTGCCGCGGCTGGCCTTGCCGACCACGCCGATATCCCTCAGGGCGCAGACCTAATCGACCTTATCAAGCGGGAAAACCAAGTCCAAGGCCTTGGTTTGAGGGACGGACATCTTTGGGTGCCAGAGAAGACAACAGATAGCAGCATCTATCTGCAGACAGCCCTGATCCGAGAAGCACATGTCCCGAAGATCTTTGCGCACCCAGGCCAGAACAAGGTTATCAAAATGCTGGAGCGAGAATACTACTGGCCACAGCTGAAGCAGTCAGTACGCAGGTATATCCGCAACTGTCATGAGTGCCGACGGAACAAGGTCCCGCGAGACAAGACACCAGGGCTTCTTCACCCACTCCCAGTACCGGGAGAAGTCTGGGAATATGTTGTCTCTGCTTGTGATGATACTGTCGACAGCCCTGAAGGCATCTAGTACGCGTCGGTCGGTGAACCTGATATTCGGTGGAAAGGTCGTCTGGACCAACAACCGCAACCAAAATTTGTAAAATCCTTCCATGTTTTCGGCAAAAAATGTCTCGGCGTCATGCTTAATCAGCTGTTGTGCGAGCCTACTAATCTTGGATGTGTTCGAAAGATAACCAACAGGGTTCCGCAGCGATCGATGGAAAATCGATATCGATCGCCATCGCAGTGGCGATTAGCGTCGATGGCGATGGCGATTCAAGGTTTCCATCGCTATCGATCGATCGCAAGTTCAAAGCTCATCGATCGCCATCGATCGACCTGATGTCGATATTCAGGGGTACTATTGGAGGGATACTTGGGAGCTGAAAAACAAAATTTCTGTATCAGCCATTAGGAGATGGAGCGACCGTCCTTCAGGGTGCTCAAAGAGGCAATACAACGCATCGTGCAAGGCCAGGGGTATGTAAGGTAGCTCTCAGTTCGTGTGCTTTTCGCGATCTTGAATTGTCCCCTGTAGGGCTGAACTACGGAGTCGAAGATCTGCCCGAGTACATGTACAGAGAGTTGGCTGTGTATTGCCGCGAGAGAAAAGTACCCAGTACTTGTCTGTACATGCAAGTTTATCCGCAAACCGCAATGGCTAGAGGCACAAAGAGACAACAGAACTGTTTATTTGCACCTAGAAATTTAGAAGACGCGATTCTTTCCTTGAAATCGGGCGTGGCTAGCTGTGAAAGTTGTGATATGGAAAAATTGCTCAATTTAGATGATTAAATGGTAAAGAAGTGACCTCTCTCCACACCATAGTTTGTGTGGGAGACGGGTACCCGTGACTGCGGCAACTTCCACCCCCCCCCCCCGGTTGTTTCAACCACAAAGCGTGTCAGTAGAAAAAAGGTACTTGTTTTCTAATCTCTTTATCAATATGCTTCACCTCATGTAGCCGGATCTTTTCCATTCGCCGGGGCTATGTCTGACCAGATGGGTGTGTTACTTGACCTCCAGATGGCGGTAATGGGAAATGTCGCTGGCGCTGGAATTCTCGTCTGTTGGGGATGAAAAGATATACATTTTGTTAGCAAAAAAAAAAAACTCTATCGCTTGATAATATTTGTAGGTAGGGAAATTACATGTACGAGGATGGGGTATTTTCTGTTCAACTTGGACATGATTTTATTATTTCTTCTTTAGCGCTGTGTGAGCGTCTTTGAGATGTCACCAATTGACTTCCTAGATATTGCCCCAAACCTAACGGAAGTGGTATCCGAGGAAACCCTCGGATAGTAATAGTCTAGAAATTAAAACTCTTGACAATAGCTATTAAGTTGGTTGCGTAGATGGCTGCCGAAGCGAGATCAGGAAGAAGTGACAAACACGGAGGTTAAGGCAGCCGAAAATGTGGAGATGATAAGATAGGAGATACTTGTAAATTGCATACAACGGACGACGTATGGAGTCATCACACCTTAGCACATCCGGCCTCTTCCTCCCCACACTTAACAGCAGTCCGTTTGGATTTTGTGCAGCCATTCGGCACTAGAAAAATATGTTAGTTGTATCTTCACTTGAGAAAATTTTGCTTCACATTTTGTTCATATTATTATGAAATGAATTGCTGCTTTGAGAGAGTTGCTCACTGTTCTAGAGGTACCTTCATCAAGAGGCATCGGTTCGGCGAAAATAAAGTAACTCGGTAGCAATATTAAACTTGAACAAAAGCGGCGCGTCGGCGCGTTGGCGCGTTGACGCATCGGTGTGGGCGCGTAGAACGTGTCTTGCTGCGTCAACAGCATCGTATGTTGTCAAATGAGAGAAGAATTGAGTTAATTCAAGTGAGAGTAGGCCCTTCAGAGGGTGCTGGGGCCTACGGTCTATATGTAGATGGAGCGGTAGTGGGTGTGATGGTGTTTTGTTTCAACACTCCCACTCAACATCACTCCCACTGAAATTATACATCTCATTCCTCAGTTGCCTCATCAGCGGTCCCGATCAATCCCAGTGCTGCTCTGAACCTTGTGAACATATCTCGACTCAGGGCCTTTGTCAGCCCGTCAGCCACCATTTCCTTCGTTGGAACGTATTCCACCCGTACCATTCCAGCTTCGACTTGCTCTCGAATAAAGAAGTGCTGAAGCTCGATGTGCTTTGACCTATCGTGATGTGTTGGGTTCTTCGCTAGCGAGATAGCGCTTTGGTTGTCTGAAAAGATGACGGTAGCTGCTGCCCATTTCTCCCCTTCGAGATGTGAGCACAAGTCAGAAAGTAGCCGCCGTAGCCAGATGGCCTCCCTTGTTGCAAAGGATTGACCCTTAAGCTCTGCCTCGCACGTCGATAGTGAGACAGTCGCCTGTCGCTTCGAGGACCAGCTGATTGCTCCACTTCCAACGCTAAAGACATACCTAGAGGTTGACCTCCGAGTGTCAATATCGTCTGCCCAGCTGGCATCAGTGTACCCGGATAGGGGTGCAAGTGGTCCCCGGAATTGGAGCTTCAGCTTCCTTGTCCCCCGTAGATATCGGAATAGGCGCTTGACTGCCGTCCAGTGTGCTTGCGTTGGATTTGAGGCGTATCGACTGACAGTTGACACAGCGAAGGCAATGTCCGGCCTTGTACCAAGCATAAGGTACATCAGCGACCCTACAGCGCTCTGATAGTTTCTTCGAAGGCCTGGGTCGCATTCGTAGTCCAGTGGGGCCTTTTCAAGCTTGGTTGTTGTCGCCATAGGCGTGGCGTTGGCTGCGCCGCTGTCGAAGTTGAATTGTTGGAGGATCTTGTCGATATAGGCCTCCTGGTCAAGGGTGATCTTTCGATTTGGTCGGTCACGCTGAATACGGATTCCCAGGTAAAAACTGCATGGTCCAAGGTCTGACATGTGGAAACGCTGGTTGAGTGCTTCCTTGAGCTCCCTGATTCTCTCCTTGTCTTGGCCAATGATCAGAAGGTCATCCACGTAGATAGCAATATAGGTGCCATCCTTATAGTAGATGCCAGAGTCTGTGGCTAGTGGGAGGAAGCCCATCGTTGAGAGGTGATCAGTAAAGGTCTTATACCAGACCCGTGGTGCTTGCTTCAGTCCGTACAGCGCCTTCTTAAGCTTGCACACTCGTGAAGTTCCGTCTGAGAATTCTGGTGGTTGCTCGACGTATATCTCTTCGTCCACTGTGCCATAGAGAAACGCTGTCTTCACATCCATTTGCTCGATTTCAAGGTCATGAGCAGCTGCAATTGCAAATAGGGCCTTGTAGCTCATTGGCTTAACCACTGATGCAAACGTCTCTAGGTAGTCCACTCCCTCTATTTGCTCGAAACCACGAACGACCCATCTAGCCTTGTAGCGGGTTATCTCTCCCTGTGGTCCCCTTTTCAGCTTGTAGACCCATTTGCCAGACAGGACATTTGCTGACGCTGGGGCGTCAACTAGGACCCAGGTCTCATTCTCGTTAAGAGAATCAGCTTCGTCCTTCATTGCTGCCCGCCACTTGTCCCAGTTGAAGCTTACTCTTGCTTCTCTCAGGCTTCCTGGCTCTCGCTCTTCGGTGCTTAGTCTAGCCACCAAGGCAATCGCCGCTTCAGCAAGGAGAAGGTATTGCTCCCCTGGGTACAGGTGGCTTGGCTGCCTGTTACGCAATGGGTACCGCAGTTCTGGGTGACCAGGGATTTCCCGTGGCTGTGGCGTTATGGTCACATGACTCTCATTCGGAGGAGCTTCGGGGAATGTTCCGTCAGAGATCTTGGCACGCTTGGGTTGCGGATGCTGAGATGAAACGGTAGTTGTCTGAGGTTGTCTGAAGTGCCTGTGGTCCGGCTCTGGTTTCTCGGCACAGAGAGGACAGGCACAAGGCGTCTTCAGAGACGTTTGTGTCCCAATTGATCGTGTGTCCCCCTTGGGTGCCCATTTAGTGAGTTTTTCTGGTGGGAAGTGGACATTTGTTGACCGAATAACTTTCCCACTAGGGTCTAGAAGCAGGTGTTGCTTCTGAGCGTAGTCGTCCTTCCTCGTTTTCGGCTTGCCGTAGTGTGACTCGCGGCGTGACGCTGGGCGCAAACTCTTCCGCGGTGGCGACGGCGCTGCTCCTCCGGACAGACCCCAGGGCTGCTGCGCTGTCCAGCCTCTCGATGAGCTTGTTCGGGACGATAACGGTGCTTTTTACCTCGATACCGCCGATTGCGAATGCTGTCAGGGGTCTTGTCGGGGTGTGAGACTCGTCTCTCCACGTTATACATATATACATAATGTTGGAATCAGGAAGCCAGTACATGAGGGCCAAGCCGCACGGAGGAGCGGGTGTATCCGTTTTCCTCTGTAGGTCAACAATAAACTCGAAGAATTTGAATAGATGACAATCAAAATCTCTACAACATTGTCATATCTCAATATTCGTACATCAGTCTTCCCTGGATGTTTGTAAAAATAAATGGATATTGAGGAAGTTCTCCCAACAGACCTCGAAATCATGGAAAACAAGCGATATGTCTCGTGCCTCTGTCACGCTGGGCCGCCTGTCGATATATAGGCTATCACCCATGCTAATGGTACGTATTCGAGCCTGATTTCACACCATAATATAAGGGGACATGAGATCGTGCCCATTCAGGACCGGGGTAGCCCTCCCGTCTCGGCCCGACGACACTACGCATCCTCAGCCCCCACATCTCCGCAGTACTATGCTTGTATGATCTAGCCTTGTCAGCCACAATGATCTCTCCCGTTGTTGTTTCATTTTGTGCCTTAAGCTACGGTTTAAGTCCTGGCGACCAGAAGCCACGAAATACCCAGAATAAGTGGAATATCAAGTCCCCTTTCCTGGATTCCGTGTGCTTTACATACGTTACAACCTACTTGACCCTAGGTATTATGTATACTGCGTATAATACAACAGCCTGTGACAGGGAGGCGACAAGTTCCTGCTCAGGTACGCGATGATTGCATCCTCCAATCCAAAGCAAGTCCAAACACAACTGACTAGTTTAGAATCTCCCATCTCGCAATTTACTTCCCAGTCAGCGACGGTGTCACATACAAACTCAGTAGCCTCATCCGGTGCTGGGAGTCCCGTGCTAACTACAACGCCTATCTCAACGGCTTTATCGTTTAGCACACAACCAGCAGCTTCTGGGACAGGTTCCAGTTCTGGGTCTGCAACGGCATCACTCAACAGCGCAGTGGTCTCATTCAGTACAGAGAGTTCCACGTCAACTGTAGCACCTAACTCGTCAACTGCGTCGTTTAACACGCAACCAGGAGTTTCTCGGACGAGTACCAGTTCCAAGTCTGCAATATTATCACCTAGCAGCGCAGCGGTCTCATTCGGCACGGGGAATTCCACATTAACAACAACGCCTACCTCGTCAACTGCGGTCTTATCCTCAGCTTCTGCCTCTACGTCAGCTATTGCTGACGAATTCTTCTTGGCTATTATGCCTACCACTCTGACAACAGAACTGCAGGACGTGATTATGTTTGTTGGCGCTGGGGGCAGCATTACTGATTCTTGCTCCAACGCAGCAGTATTTCAGCAGTCTCGGGGCCAGCTGATCGAAGTTCATGATGGAGAGCCAATCGCTGTCGATCTAGGAGATCCCTATATCTTGTTATCCCCTGCCCCGGGCAGTATTTCAACAGACTTTGAGATAATTCATGGTCTCTTGGACTGGGTTAACAGAATGGAGGGGGATCTAGCCGCTCCGCAGCCAGATGAAAACATTGGACTCGTAGGGTATCACACCTGGGTCACTGCCTTGCGAAGTTAGCTAGCATTTCAACCAGCTGATACAACAACATCTCTTAAACCTAGACATTTGACTGCACAGTGTCAGTTCGTCACCATGGTCGTGGTTGATCCCGCCGGATATGGAGGCTTCATCGAGTTTAACTTCTGTGCCAGTCGCACGCTACTACCGTACTGGGAAGAAGTTTGGAAGTCGATAAGGATGGTAGTGGCGGGACAAGTGTTACATCTGCCCTAGGCTGATCGTCTCCACTTACATGTCTTCCTCACGTTCCCTTGCTAAGTGTCAAATTGACCAACAAAATCCCGGTATTTTTTTGGCGAGATGATGGTCCTTTTCATTTGTACTTTGCAGGTGAACTTCCCCACCTCACTCCTAGGCCCCCACTCGGATGACCCGCATCTCAACCTGGTTATGCCCCTGCTCGGTATCATAGCTCGCTTTAAGCTGTAAAGGAACGCAGCAAGATTGTATTCGGAAGCCTCTTCCTAGCAATCGCAGTATAATACAAGCCCGCTGCGTGGGATCAAGGCCAGCATAAGCAAGAGGCCTAGGTGGAGGAGACTTTAGGCATTGTTTGATAGCATACAGCCGGCTATGGACTGTACGATTGTAATGAAATTACGTGGGAACACAAACCATTGCTGGCTTCCATGAAGAATATCGCGAAGGATTGATGTCCCTGATTTGGCACCTGCCTGTCGTCAGGCCTCGTAGTGCACATTCCGGTCGGCGGGTGGGTTTATGAGTAACAATACTGTTTGTTGTACATAGTTTAGTGTGGTGTTGGGAATACGTAGAAACCCCTACCCATGGAGGTCAGAGCACGGGCCCTATGCGCAGTTGGCTGTCGAGGGCACGAAGCACCGCGAGAAGAGAATGAACGGAAGAATCCCCAGAAGCTTTCCCTTTCCTCTGTTCGGAATGACAAGCCCGGGCGGTCCTCGTCTCGGGACGTTAATTAGCAGCTCTGTCTGAACGTTTCCCGTGCCGCGAAGAAGTCGAGACGATGAGATAAAACAGGGACCCATGTGACAGTCGATTTGTTGAGGGGAGAAAAAAAAGGTTTCGGCTGCTAATTGTTCACAGTAGGCGAGACCAGGCAAAAGACACGGGCTGTTAGGGTGGCTAGCAGCTAGGCGGGCCGCGGTAGCGTTCGTTCGTGAGCGTCAGTACCCGTCATCCACTTCGACTTAGTGTACATTCGTCGGACGGGGGTTGGAAACAAGGACAGGGTAAGGTCAGGACCCAGGACGGGACAGGCGTCGCATTTGTGGTCCGCATAAGCTTTTTTCCCCTTCAGATGCCGTATCTACATGAACACATGCTAGATAATGACAGTGCTGTCAGTGCCTGACACTGCGAGATCCTTCACATCAGTGGGCTGGGTAGGCTTGGTAAGCCGAGGCCCAGCTACACAAAGTCCTGTCAATTGCCTCCCCCCGATGGTGGTCGCGATGACTCCGGACCCACGATCTCGGGGTAGATCCATCGACACGCTGTTATTCATTCATTTGGAGGATTGTCGCCACCCGCCCACGACGTCGAAGGCGAGGTGGTTCCGGGCCAGCGACTCTGTGGATTTGGTGTTCCAGTATTTTTTCACGCCTCGTCGATCCTGAACGAGAATGTTCGAGCCCATGCCCTGTCTGGCAATGCTTGGCAATCTCGCTGGTCTGGCTCAGAGCCTCAGACAGACAGACAGACTGGAACAAGAAGCTCATGGAGACGCGTGAGGTAGCCATGTACCCAAGTACCCAGGTACCGCAAGGCTTGAGCTGTGAGTGGGGGCCGGTCTTTTCTACACTAGAGGACTGTTCTGCCTCTGTTAGGTTCACGTCACGTCAGTTCAGTAACTGTTGAGCGAGATGCTTTAATCCTCTTTGTCCGTGACAGAACTAATAACAGCTCGGTTTATCGGGTTTGCCAGGGACTGAGGGACTGGCTGATTTTGCGGAGAAAAGCAGCCAGGCCCGCAGGACAGGGGCCAGAGACAGCAGGATTTAAATGGCAGGGCTGAGCTCTGATCCCTGTAAGCGGCAAGGGTGGGGGTCCTGAGGTCTTGGCCTGGTGCCTGTCTTCCCTGCCTTCCCCAACTGGAACCCAACTTGTTGGGAATTGCCGTACCTTGGGCCAGGCACAACGGTAGCACCTATTATTTTTTCGGCACAAGGGGCCCTGATATCAGTCGGAATCTCGGGCATCTTGCTGGTCACCATGACTGGACATGACCGGATCGGGAATGACCATGACGACCACAGGCGGATCGTCAGCCTCGGCTCTGTGTTCCCCAGATTTGCATTCGTGCCCGTCTTGTGAAAGCCCTTCCCGCGGGCGTCCGCCCACGCATCCCCATCCACACCCGCTCTGCCATGTACCTGAACCTGGGTTTTTGTGCGTGACAGTCTGCCATCGTATGCGAGCTCATGCGAGTGGTGTGTAGCACATGCCATGTCCTCAGGGATGGAAGCAGTGCCTCCTCCTGTTGCCACAAGGGAGGTGAATATCAGATTCATGCATCACCAGATGCCCCCAGGGAGTGACTGAGTGAGCACCTGCACAGGTATGTCCAAACCCTCTGTCTCTCTGTCCCCGGACCTCGGCGTTCCGTTGCCGCTTGACAGCTGCTGTAAGCAAAACAAGTGAATATGTACAGTACTTACTTGTACGTAAGTACACTAAATTGTCCCGGTGGGTATCGGCAGGAGGGAAAAAAAGCTGTGCAGCATCTGCATCTCTTCGACCCACCAACAAAAACGGGCAGACAAAACGAGCACAAGATTTCCAGGGAACTGGACTTGGGCCGTTGTCCGACTTTGGGAAGCTCCATCGCCCCTGCCGCATCCTGAATTCCCAACAAGACGTTACTGCTTGAATCTCGAATAATAATAAGACTCCATACCCTCCGGTACCCTTTTTCATTCCGCTTGCCTGGCTGTTTGTGTCAACTTTCTTCTTTCTGACCCAAATCAGCAAACACCCACCCCACGCACCTTTTTCAGTCTTAGATACCTTCAGAGCCTCAGTGTTCTGGGTATTCCCACACCACCACCGAGGGAGGCTTGTTTGTCCTGGACGTCCACCACCCACCGTCCTCACAACACATCTCTCTCCCAACATGGCCTCCTCCGCACCGGCGGCCCAGGTTTCGGCCCAGGTTTCGGCCCAGGTTTCGGCCCAGGCCCAGCTAGATGGCACTGTCGACTACAAGCCAGTCCGTGGAAAGTCATACGACCTGAAGAAGCCACATATCACCGAGCAGCCCATCACGCTCAAGAACCGGTACAAACTGTCAACTGGCTCAACGTCACCTTCATCATGATCGTCCCCTTGTTGGGATTGTGAGTCTCCCTCCTAGCTGCGCAAAGCTCGACGACGACAATGAAAAGGGGCCTGGCTAACCTTGCAACCAGAATTTCCACCTATTGGGTGCCTCTCCAGTTTAAGACCGCTGTGTGGTCCGTCATCTATTACTTCAACACCGGCCTCGGTATCACGGCCGGCTACCATCGTCTTTGGGCACACAGGAGTTACAAGGCTTCCTTGCCTCTCCGAATTTACCTCGCTGCTGTTGGAGCCGGTGCCGTCGAGGGATCTATTCGCTGGTGGTCCAGGGAGTAAGCTGAATTTCTCTCGCCACTCGTCTTGCTGGTTGAATGTACTGACCAATGCAAATAGTCACCGTGCCCACCACCGCTACACACCGACACCGTCAAGGACCCCTACTCTGTGAGGAAGGGCCTGATGTACAGCCACATTGGTTGGATGGTCATGAAGCAGAACCCCAAGCGAATCGGCCGAACCGACATCACCGACCTCAACGAGGACCCCGTCGTCGTCTGGCAGCACCTGAACTTCATCAAGTCCGTCATCTTCATGGGCGTTGTGTTCCCGACTTTGGTCGCCGGTCTTGGCTGGGGTGACTGGTGGGCGGCTATGTGTACGCGGATCCTTCGCACTTCTTCCTCCAGCAGGCAACCTTCTGTGTCAACAGTCTGGCCCACTGGCTGGAGAGCAGCCTTCGACGACCGCAACAGCCCCAGGGACCATGTCGTCACGGCGCTCGTCACTCTGGCGAGGGATACCACAACTTCCACCACGAGTTCCCATCTGACTACCGTAACGCAATCAGCTGGTGGCAGTACGACCCCACCAAGTGGTCTATCTGGCTCTGGAAGCAGCTCGGTCTTGCCTCGATCTTAAGACCTTCCGCCAGAACGAGATCGAGAAGGGCCGTCTCCAGCAGCAGCAGAGAAGAAGCTTGACCAGAAGCAGGGCAAGCTTGACTGGGGCGTGCCTCTCGAGCAGCTGCCTGTCATCGACTGGGATGACTACGTCGAGCAGGCCAAGAACGGCAGGGGTCTTGTTGCTATCGCCGGTGTCATCCACGACGTGACCGACTTCATCAAGGACCACCCGGGTGGCAAGGCCCTCATTTCTTCGGGCATTGGCAAGGACGCCACCGCCATTTTCAACGGCGGCGTCTACCTCCACTCCAACGCTGCCCACAACCTGCTTAGCACGATGCGTGTTGGGGTCCTCTGCGGAGGTTGCGAAGTTGAGATCTGGAAGCGCGCACAAATGGAGAACAAGGATGTGTCGTATGTCAACGATTCGTCAGGCAACCGGATTATCCGTGCTGGTAATCAGCCAACAAAGGTACC
The DNA here is from genome assembly GCA_021399435.1 of Diaporthe sp. PMI_573. Lineage (NCBI taxonomy): Eukaryota > Fungi > Ascomycota > Sordariomycetes > Diaporthales > Diaporthaceae > Diaporthe > Diaporthe sp. PMI_573. The sequence continues at coordinate 120,202 of JAJTUP010000129.1, forward strand.
CATGCCTGTTGCGAGCGCTGACGCTGCATGAGCGAGCGAAGAATTTTGGAGTCTTCGAATCAGCGAGAGAAGAGAACTTGGTGGTACTGATGCGGGGATGGTACCTCCACCGCCGCTAGCGTCCTCATGATACAGTGATGATCGATCGGGTTATGCCGCACAGGGCTCTCTCTTTTGATAACACGATCAGGCCCATTTAGCTAGATATGGACATAATCGGCTCGCCAGGTCCGACCATGTTTGCTTGTTGTGCACTCCCGGGCAAATAATATGATCACAGGGGTTGAAGCGCTTCGGGAAGTCAGCCACGCCATGCAAGTCAGGACCTGGCTCTTGCCGCCCGACCCCTCGATCAATTTCAATAAGGCTCTCAAGCAACGACATCAGGGCTCAGGCCAGCGGCTGATTTAAGACGATAAGTACTCGACCTAGAACAATGATCAGCGCTCCTTTCTATACCTCTACTGTATCTAGGTTGCGGCAAGACAGTCCTCAGCTCGGCTATCATTGAGGACTTGGACCGGAGCAAGCCGGCTTTTTCGTCCCTGCTTTATCACTACTTCGATTTCAACAACGTAGAAAGCAGAATTTCGAAGGCGCAGCCCGCTCGCTTATTTGCTAGATTTACGAGAAGAAGCCAGACCTTCGAGGATGCCTGGCCTCTGTACACCTGCTGCGAAAGCGGCAACCAGCAACCGAGCGATGATGCGCCACGCAAACCCTTCAGAGTATTATTAGGCAGGCTGGCGCGGTTTGGATTGTCGTTGATGCACTGGACGAGTGCCAAAGGCGGGAAAAATTCCCAGATGTCGGCCTTCTCTCGTTGATCGAAGACCTTCACAACTGTCAGGACAACGCGCACCTACCTGTAACAAGCCGCCCAGTACAGGATATTAAACGCGCTATCGATAAATGGGCTACTAGTGATACTATCATTCTAATATAGAGCGACTTGGTTGAGAGTGATATTCAAGATTACATTCGCGCAAGGGTTAGAGGTGACGGTGGACTGAACCAGTCTAAATTTGCAGGGCGAAATTGAAGAAACTTTGTTCAAGAAAGCTGATGGAATGTAAGTTTTGCTTATAACGTTGTTTTTTCCACCTACTAAGATTCAACAGGTTTCTCTGGGTTTCATACTAGCTTAATGACCTAGCAACTCGTCTCGATTATCCAGCTGTGAGAAGGCCATCGCATCGCTGCCAGAGACGATGGGCGATACTTATGCACGGATCCTAAAGAAAATACCCAATCATTATAAACCACATACGACACGGATTGTGCAATTCCTTAGCTACTTCGAGCGGCCACTGACAATTGATGAAGCTGCTGATGCTCTTGCAGTGGAGATAGGGCTGCGCCGATTTGATTGCGACTGGCTTTGATTTTAGGCTATACCACTCATCGTTGATGACCGACTTATGGGGTATTGGGCCTGAATCAGAGTTAAGCATGGTGGCGCAGTCATGACACAATGGCTCCGTAGAGAAGAGATTTCTCTCTACATTTCCAGGCTCAACATCTTGACGCTGCGGTTAGGAGGTTTCTGGGCAACCTGACGACTAATATCCGAAATGATATTTGAAATTTACGGTGGATTGACAGCACAAGGTTGGCTCCCTGAGGAAGATTGGCCACCCGAAATATGCCTGCTGAAAACGCCAGCGTGTGCGGACGGGACAGAAATCAACACGGAGGCCAGCCAGGACTGACGCCTACAGCACAGGACTCATGATTTAGCCAATCTAATTATAATCAAAGGCAGGATTTAGAGTGGCTACCTCAAATCTTTTAGGAGAGATGACATAGACTTGACCCGGTCTCACTGAAAGAGGGCCTAAACAATGCGAGCCAGTCCTGCATAGCAACTAATAAATCTATCTCACCACTATCGTTGCCACTGAACTGTCGATTCATAATCCATCTTCGGGGGTTTTGGAGAGGTGTATACCCGCCCGTGTCGTCAGGTAAGCGATTGCTATGTATTATACGAACGAACTGGTGCGTAATATCTGCTGCATAATAGGACGAGCTTCTAAGGCCCGACCGGAGCTCCTTATCGAAATAGTCTCCCAGCTCTTGGTTCTTGTGAACACGTTCTAGTAAATAGATGTATTCGGCGGGGCTCAGTATCTGCTTCAGGCACTGATTTAGTGCAACCGGGTCATCCACACTCGCCCATCCGCGCTTTGCCTCAATAGTCAGAAAACAGAAGGCTCGGTCTTTGTTGGTGGCGTGACACCCTCATAGCACACAAGTCTCTGCGTCGCCTTAGGGAACGAGCTCCATTGAAAGTTTTGGAACAATTTCTCTCGACGGCACCCAGTCGCCAGGTTCGGTCTCGACCTCCTGTGAGGCAGCCGTAGGTCGCGTGTATCTACTTCCTAAACGAGTAAAAGTCGACAATTGCCCCACCTATATACCCGGATCAAGATCGCGTCCTGACTCAACACCTGAAATCAGCCACGCGTCTTTGATCCCATTATATAGCTGGGCTGTCGAGTGTTCCTGTCCGTTTCCTTCTATTATTTGACATCCCATATTCTTCGTTTTCGCGTGCCGTGGCCATTCCTGCACTTACCACTCACACGACCCGCTCCCCTCAATCACCTTCCGTAGTAGCCACTGGGCGGCTCACCCGAGTTCACCATGGCATCTCTCCAGATGCCCGGCCGAAGCCAGCCGACGAGGTTAACGAAACGAACTATCCAAGGTCACCCGAAGCTCCTTATCACCAAACCGAGCATTGCAAAAGGCAAAGTCGCCACGCTGCTGCGCACTCCTCCAGACTCTGGTGCATCCACATCCTGACATCCCAGTCGAGCGAATCAAAGGATGCATCATGCGAAACGGTAAGATTTCCACGAACTTGGCCTACTGTTATAGCACAAATCCAAATTATATCCAATAAATCGTCACTCAATCTGAGACGAAAGCTAGCATTTGCAAGAGACAGCCCCCACGCATTGCTATCAACAGTGATACTCAAAGTCAACGAAATAGTCAGTGTTGAACTCAGCCACCTGCGAATGCTCCAGCTGGTGGAAGCCGGGCTCGAAGCCAAACCAGATGTCTTGCACTTCCTCTATCGAGTGCTGGAACGAAAAGGTCTCCACGTTTCCACGTCTCTCCATGCTTTCCCCGTGTGGTGAACGGGTCATTGCTGCCTAGAATCGGTCAAAGAAAGAGTCCATGATATCGGCTAACAACCCACTGTCGACCTCACTGCCTCCACTTCTGATATTAGCAACATCAGATATGATCTCAGCCTTCTTTTCGTTCCAAAAGCCGCGGAGTAAGGGGACCATCTCCTCGATGTAGTTACTCATAAAGGCTGATTGGGGGCGAGGACAGCCCGGAAAGATCACGTCCCACATCTCGAACCACTGTTCGTGCAGCGACTTTTTCCTTGTCGAGTTCTTCTTCAGCTTGTTCCTCTGATCATCCGATATACCTTCGAATTGAAATGGTTGTCGCTTTTCACAGTCTGCACAGCGGGAATGCTTGTCGCGGGCTCCCGCCGATGTGAACAATTCATAGCATGGTGCGCAATAATAAGGTGGCTTGGTGTGCTGGCGGTATATATGCTTTTTGACGTCCTTGATGCGGTTGAGGGTGTATTTGAGACATCTGTGGTACTTTTGTGGGTTGGACTTCTGGAATGGGCAGGCGAAGACCGTACTGAATCCTTGCTCATTGTGTTCTGTGCCAATGGACTGGGTATATTTATCCTTCTGACTGCTAGGAGCTGGCATATCGTTTGGAAATGCTGTCCCCGGCGAGCTTTTGTCTTCACAGATTTGGCGATAATTACCATTATCTCATCTGGCGAGACAGGTGGGATGAAGACTTTACACTTCTGAAAAGATTCTCAGCCGAAAGGACGGGTGTCGTGGTCCGAGGCGTGGGTTATGCAAAACATGAAAAAAAGACAGCGAATATTTAAGTAAATCCAATGCTACCATGGAGCAGAACCATCTTCGCAGGTCAGCTACCTCGCCCTCTATACCTCGTCTGAAGAAGCGGGCATCCGACGCCAGTATTGATGACAATGATTAGTCTGGCTGCCGTGCCAAGGTCCAAAAGTTTGGAGATAAAGAAGTGGCTGTATCACGAGGGTAATCGGCGGATCTAAGAAACCATAGGGACCCATATTCTATTCGTGGCATTCTTCTCTAGCATCATATGAGTCATTCGCTTCCGTAATCAGAGCCGCCGCTCCTTTTTTGGCTGTCCGATTGTGGGTACTTCTGTACACATTGGATATCACCAGTTTACGAGAAAAGATCCCGCGCCGCAAACTACTGCTTCAAATTGGCCACATTTCGCAATTGGTTCATTACAGTTTAGGAGGATACGACAGGAGCAGACAAGAAGCCGTCGACTCCCAAATCCATCGAGGACCTGCCTGCTCAAGTCCCCTGCCCCGAGGACCCTCTGCATGGATTCACTATGGCTCCGGGGTGGCGTGCCAAGGCAGGTAGACCCCGTACCCACAGACGCCTATAAACACCGGAGAGCCTCGGACGCGGGATCTATGCATCGACGGGTCATGCCCTTATGGAGCTTATCACTCACAGCAGCCCGCAGACGAAGCCCTCACAGTTAAGAAAGAACAAGATGGTATTGACTATTCCGATTAGCGGCAGAGCGGACGCATGGCGTTCCTCAAGGGGCATTCCCTAAGCTTTTGGATGTTGACATAGTCCACTTCGGGAACACACATCTCGATTTTCACCGCATTTTTGAAGGCTGTTCTTTCCCACTTATATGTCAATTGTTTTGTTACCCATCAAGGCGTCCTCGGCTTCCTGATACAAGGATGGGAGACCGTTCATGTGTGTGAATGCAGTGGGCATTGACTCAGCCGCAGCCACCTCTTGAGCTCTACGGGATACTGCATTCACTCTAATGATAAGGCATTTTGTCTCAATTGGATATTCTGATGGGAATTAGTGGGAAGGGGGGACCGTCCGATAGGACAGGTGAGTCACCACGTTACAAGAGCTATATAAAGAGACTGGCATGGAGCCGTTGCCCTCCTCACCATTCTTCTTGCAACTTTTGTACAGCTACCTTGACTGTCTCCCCGATCCAGCTGGCCATGGGCGTGTGCGCCAGCAACATCTTCGCCGGCAGCGACCCCACCACGATCTCGCTTAATGGAGAGAAACAAGCAGCCACCTCCGACTGCCTCATTTAGCGACAGCGGTCTGAAGCCAGCTAGTTGAAATTGGAATCCCGATATACGTGGTGTTGATTGGTGGGCTGAAAAGTGGATTGAGTGGGCAAGTAGGCCTGATAAAGGAACATTGGTACATCAAAATTGTTTTCTTCGGCTGGCGCCGTCAGCTCAAAATTTTGGGGAGCAAATATAGTAGCTACCCTTGAAATAGCTTAAGTTTCGTGCCGCCTTTTAATTTGCTATCTTAGGCACGTATCCTATTTCCGGGGCATGGCTTTGATCTGGTTTCCTCGGAAGATGGGCAAGCCGGCTCGATCCCGCGAAGACATGCCGCCCTCATTAGAATTATTGGTCCACCGTTTCAAGTCGGTCCAGAAATCGGTGCAAGGCTTCACCTTGATTACTCAACTATGGTCGCGCCCATGGCGGTCCATTTGTGGCCCGTTAATTGTTGAGAGTGACTTGAGCGCCACTTCAATAAACCGAACATTCCACGTAAGAGTTACCACAGTGGACAGCGCCTCCGATATCTTTCGGAAGTCGTCCAGGAGGAGTCTTGCTGCGTGAACCGCAGGGACCACGATGCTCGATCTAGAAGATGGGAGCTGGAACTCTTATTAATTATTCGGTTCTTGAGTCCCACTGTTAAGCCGTTATTCCAATCTCCGAATATAATGGCGGTGCGCTCAGCTATGGGAGTAATTGATTCGCGAGCTGTATAGAAATTGACGTAGTGGTGAGAGTTAATGCGAACTCGGCGCAGCGGAGCCTAAGGGTTTTGGAGGACAGAGCAGAGGATGGGTAAAAAGAAAAAGGCCTTAACGAAGACTATATACAGTGCAACTCATGTATAGAGAAGATAAAGAAGGTAAGGGAACAAGGGTGAAGGCTGGTGATAGGAAAACGCGCATTTTATACCAAAACTCTCTTCAGAGAGCTGACTCATTTGTGAAAGTGCTGCTTGTGACTGTACTGATATTGTCCCCCCCTCCAAACCCCCAAAAAAGGGGGGGGGGATTCGTCAGGGTCAATTACCTCTACTCCGTGGCTTTCGTGGTGCCAAGGAACATTGCTAGCAAATGACAGATGTGAGAGGGCTGCCCGCCATATGCAGATAACGTACCCGGCCCACAACACCACAAATCCAAATAGCGAGACGGAGTCTCGCCAACTGGTGGGTCCGTATCGCCCCACGTATGGTCACCCATGTGAACTGATCCGCAGAACCTTAAACTCGAACTGTACAGTTCAGTACAGTGCTGTAGCATACGACCGAAATCCAGATGAGTCTAAAGCCTGACAGAAGTATAGGCATTCGGGGGTAATTCGCTCAATTCAATTCCTACACAATCCATGCTAACCCTCACACTGTATTGGACCATAACTTGTGCTCGATATTGCTTCAGCCTGTGATGACACAGGCTACATCAAGTCTAGGTGGGACTGTTCATCTTTTTCTGGTTGGAGGGCAGGGCCGGAGAGAGCAGTTATACCTGATTCGCCATGCCCTGTCGATTTTACTGGAGGCTGCTTATTGGAAGCGAGCTGTATGGTCAACAAAGAGTAGCCCTGGTGCTTTCAATGCTCATGAGTGTTGGTCCAATTATGTTTTGGTCTGAATATCACCTTGATCTAGACCTTTTACCTCTTCGCCTGATTATTGGGACATCAAATCCAGACCCTGATGTGGGAGCCGCTTCAAATGTTGCCTAAGCTTCACTGGCGTGCTAATGCACTATTTAGTGTTTGCACGATGTAGATCCCAGCCTGGATTAGCTTCGTCAAGCTGAGAAAACAGAGATTGCGCCAAAGGAGGCATTGGCGTATATTGTACATATATATAGCTATGGTGTCACAAGAGTGCAAAGCTGACCACCTTTGCTAGATCTAAATCGCTTGATAGTGAAGCCTGCTGTTAGAAATAAGGCGCGTAGGTAGAGTGAAAGGTAGTTAGGCATCGCAACATAGCACAGAATGTTCAGATCCTGATCTGCCCTCATGCAACCCCTTGCCCAGCATCTTCCCCAGAGACTCCCGACATCAACTAAAGGCGCTAGAGGCCCTGGTTAGGGCCGTTCCAGGTATATTACTAAGCGAGGAACGCGTAGAATCTTTACCTATTCATACCTACATTACTTTAGTACTCGAAGAATTGTTTCTTTTTCGACCTCGCGGGCGCCAAAAATGGACTCACCTACGCCCTCGTCCCTCGTTTCCTCCACGCCACAAGATACCGAGATCGTGGGCTACCCTGATTACTCCGTTTGGACTGAGGACGCTGGGC